>KZ061567.1:611234-675830 GCA_002091835.1 Anopheles maculatus | reverse complement strand
ACGGATAGGGCATTGCGCGTGTATGGGAGCGTCAGCGGAGAGATCAGCAAACAGATTACATCTTACGAAAATTTGTATATAGATAATTGATTGGATTTGGTTGTGCCTTATGAAGACAGGTGCAACTACTGTCCCTACTACCGACCCCCAGAAATATCAGGCCAAGTCTTCTCGAAGTTCTTGTATCTTCGAAGGAAAATCTCCGCTCCTGAAACTCCAACTATTCGGGCAAGTCAACTTTATTAATAGTACAGGACATGCCGAGTCAGATAGATTCTAGAAGCCACTTGAGCATCGTTTGGATAAATTGTTGAGGACACAGTGTGATTAAATGTTAGTAAGAGATGTCTGACGAACTGTCAGAGAACTGCCTAAGAATATCCAAAATGAGTTGGTCCACTAGCCTCCAACTAAATTGTGGCTACTTCAGTTACACAACAATTCTTACCCCGGATTCACGTCGCATCTACGTTTATTAATCAACGTTAGTACTTGCCTGAAAGATAACAAAAGCGATGGCCATTACATGTCTTACAAAATGTTTTATAATACAAATCTTAAGTAGTTTCTAGTAGAAAAATTTGTCTAAGAATAGCTTGTGCTGTTTGCATACGTCCTGGAGTTTGCGTACACCCCGAAGTTTTGTTGCGTAGCCAAGTACCCGTGCCATAGTAACCGGTTCAAAGGCAATTCTTACAATAAGAAGAGAAATTTCTCTCCATTCAAATACTTTTATTGCTAAAAGAGCTGCAATTGATAGAGGATTAGCAAAGAAAATTATTATTGCTGTTCCCTTTTTCCCCCTCCCCTTCGGCGATGCACTTTAGCCATCGCTGTTACTAGAATGGAGATTTAGTTGCATTTAAGCTGCCTTAAGCTTGAATTTAAGACGTTACCATTGTTGTAAATGACTTCATGCAAACCCATTACTGGGACGAAATTTTCTCTCACTCACTTTGATTGGGCCGTTTTGGTGAAAGGTAGATGGGGTTGCTGCCTGCTTATCATTATATCATAAACTAGCATCAAGCCACAGATTGTGGCCCGGACCGGGCAGGGTCACCACCGTGCGTGGTAACTCGGTCGTAAGAGGTTAATCCCATCCTTTTTCGCAAAAGCCCCAGAACCGATAACGAGCACAGAAGTTGACGGTAGTAGGTGTGCATGTGTGTGTGTTAGTGTCACGTACAAGTCCGGGTGTCTAGGTGTACCTCTAGGTGGTGTATGTGCGTCGCTGTGTGTACGCTCAAGTGTGGTCACATAAATTTGATGCGTGATAACTATCGAACCAAAGGCTTCGGTTGGGCCTTCTCGGGCTGTATCCTGTATGTTTGCGTTATCTTCATCCTGCGGGGGTGCTAGGCTTGGCTGAGGGTGTTTCTTGGGGTAGGGGAAAAGGTGTGAACGTGCCATTTGCCAGCATTATAAGCAACTCCGGAAAGGTAAAGGCACAACTTTTTTATGAGACAATTTTGTTGTATCCGTAGGTTTTTTGTTTTGTTGGAGGGTTTCGTTTGGTGCGGAACACAACACAGTCCTTTAATCAGTGGTTCAGTAGGATAGAGCGGTAGAGAGGATGAGCTTAGGGGTTTGGCCGTAAAGGTGTGGAATGCGCCAATTGTTCTTGCTTGCCTTTCCGGTCACATAATTCAATAGAGAGCCCATCCTAACGGCTGTGCTCGGTGCCTTGCGACCCGACTTTTTCTTTATTTCAACTAGGCGAGTGGCTTTGCTGTGTGTGTAAGTGGTGGAGACTCGCACACACACACACACAGACGCGGGTGAAATCTTTGAACCATTTTGGCCGGTTTCGAAAAGATGATCCTCGGGCACAAACTAGGCACTTCCGGTCTGTAAGTGATCCTTTACTTCGGAATTGCGATTGTGCAATAATACTCCGTGTGGATTTTGGTCTATGCTTGTTGCCACCTTTCAGCTTCTGGCCACCTTACCCTCCGTTCCCTGCTCCTCCCCCAACCTCCGTTAAGGTGAAGACACCGATTGGAGTACCATTTTCAATCCTCGAATCCCCAATCCGCACACAACACGTTCGACAGTATTCGGGGCCGCTTCCGAAATGACAATTCGCCCAAGACAATTTATGGAATTTTCTTTCCTTTTATCTTCCACCGGGGCGGGTTCGAGGCATGGGAGAGCGGGTCGGCAATGAAAACACTCGCGTTTCTCCCCCCTCCCCCTACGGTACGATGGGCACACTTGATAGACGATACTTGTGCGATGCGATTGAGCACAGCAAGTACGCGCCGGAACTGCGATGAGGGCACTCGAAATGGCTGGAGAAAATAAGAAATAAAAAAAAACGAAGACATTTTGGTGGTGGCTTAGGAACGCTTGTGGTGCGCCATTTTTTATCGGGTGGGTTTGGGTGGCGAGTCGATAGGGATCGTTGTGTGCGCGAGTGTGTCGAGAAGCGAGCTAAAAATAATAAAACAGATCAAGTAGTTCTCATTGTTCCTTTAAGCATAGAAAAACTATGAGCACAAAAGTCCGATTCTTGTAATGTTAAAGTCGATTGAAAAATATTTTACACTAAAATGTTTAATAGAATTACAATGGAATATTTAATATTTAACTAAAAGAGAGCGTTTGAACGACCAACAAAATTGAGCGTCTTTAATTTGCAACCAGAACTGAACTTTAGTCCATCCTATTTTATCCTCGTAGCCCACTGTGCCCGAAAATGGTCGCTAAACTTCAAGAAAAGCTTTTTGCAATTTCAACACACACACACACACACACCGTTGCATCAGTTGCAGCAATCTTCCCAAAAACCCGTGCTCCCTTTGTGCCGGTATGTCTGATCATTGTCATCAGATAAATTTTTAGGTGCCATTTCCGGTTTTTCGCAAGAATTCCTTTTGTAGTTGCAGTGTTTTGGTTGCTGTTGTTGTTTCGAGCCCTCCATTCCTTGCGTTTGCAAAACAAAGCGCTTTCCGTTGGCTTTTGAATGTTGGTTTTTCCGCTCCCCACCCGAACGCGCATTATTCCCATGGTCGGTGCTTTCCGGCACCACCGTCGCTTGATTGCAATTTTCCCACTTATATTACATTTCATTTATCTCATCTCGGTGCTCAATATATTTCATTTCGATTGAGTTTACACGGTGACGGTGCAATTTACGGGTTCTTTATCGTCCGTTGCATCGCTGCAGCGTTGCGGAATGCATCGGACGAGGTGTGCGATGCGCTCGGCAGCTGTTCTATAATTCATCGAGTTTTCGTTGTGCACGGGGTTAGCGCACACCAGGAGTGCAATCGGTTGTTGAGAAATGGAAAGCGATGCTGGGAAAACTATTTTCATCTGGTTGGCAGGGAGTGAAGTTTTAGTATGTTTAACGTTCACTTTTCACGTTGGAGGTTTTAGTTACTGCTGCGTTTTTGGTTCTAATTCCCTATTTGATTATCGAGAGAGATGCGATAAGCCATGGTGTAAATGTTACTAATGTAATCAATGGTTGTAAATGTTTAGACGATCGTGTGATATGACACTGTAAATAATGTACATTGAAGATTTACTCCGAAATCCAGCAAATCACTAAATGAACTTGAATGAATTGCTGATGTTAGTTAGTGTAAATTAGGAGTAATTCTACTAAGAATAAACAGTTGCTACTAAACCTTCACCGTGATATCATCAAAAGTATTGGGCAAAATGAAGTACATACCCAGGAGTGGTCGGAGTCGCCTTCGGATCACCGGAGTTGATGGAGCTCCGTAGTCGATCGGAGTACTCCGGAGTGGATGGAGTTATGGAGTCGGTTCCGGAGTTCTATCGGTGTCGGAGTCGGTTTTAAACACGTGGAGTCGGCGTGAATTCGTGAATCCCCTCTGAGGTTTCCATCCCTAATCACTATTATACAACAGAGAAAGCGTAATCAATAATATATGTTTGTCTTTTAATTTATTCTACGTTAAAAGAAATTATGGTCGATTATACTATCGACGTACGGACTTACAGAGGAGCAAACGTCGACTCAGACCATTTCCTGGTTATGGTTAAGCTACGCCAGAAACTCTGCGTAGCCAATACACTGCGCTATCAGCCCGCCCCAAGGCTCAACACGGATCGGCTGAGGCAAGCTGATGTGGCGAGGGACTACGCGTTCGCGCTTGGGGAAGCGTTGCCGGAGGACACCACTACCGAGGCGATGTCCCTCAGTGACCACTGGCGTACGGTGGAACAAGTCATCAGCACCACAGCCGAACAAACCATTGGCCGCGTAGTACGTAACCAGAGGAAGGAATGGTTTGATGACGAGTGCAGACGAGCACTATCCGAGAAGAATGCAGCGCGATCCCGAATGCTCCAGCGCGAAACCCGACAGAACGTGGAGAACTACACACGACTGAGAAGGCAGCAGACGCCACTCTTCCAGGACAAGAAGCGCAGCTTCGAGGAGTCGGACGAGCAGCTGATGCAGCAGCTATCTCAGTCGGGGGAAACTCGTAAGTTCTACAGGATGCTGAATGCGGCACGAAGCGGTTTTACTCTCATGATCGCCATGTGCCGCAACGCGGAGGGAGATATCCTGTCGGACGAGCGAGAGGTGATCGATAGGTGGAAGTGCTACTTCAACAGACACCTGAACGGAGCGGATACAGGAGAGAACGGACCAGGCGCAGAAAGCAGAGGAGAGCAACACTACAACAGCCAGCATGATAATGACGAAGTGCCCCCGCCATCCTTGGATGAAGTCATCAGTGCTATCAGACAGCTGAAATGCAACAAATCAGCTGGCAGTGATGGGCTGGTGGCTGAACTATTCAAGATGGGCCCGGAGAGGCTTGCCGCGATTATGCATCGGCTGATTGTTAGGATATGGGACCAGGAAGAACTACCGGACGACTGGAAACTGGGTGTTATTCACCCAGTGTACAAAAAGGGCGACAGACTGGACTGTGCTAACTTCCGAGCCATCACAGTCTTGAATGCTGCCTACAAGATCCTGTCCCGAATACTCTTCTGCAGACTTGCGCCCCTTGCTACAGATTTCGTCGGGAGCTACCAAGCTGGATTTGTTGGAGGGAAATCCACTACCGACCAAATCTTCACTCTACGGCAGATCCTCCAGAAGTGCCGGGAGCACCAGATCCCCACGCACCACCTGTTCATCGACTTTAAGGCAGCCTACGACACCATAGATCGTACCGAGCTATGGAACATCATGCGGCAGTACGGTTTCCCTGCGAAACTGGTACGGCTGTTGAGGGCTACAATGGACGGTGTGCAGTGCAAGGTGAGAGTGTCGAACATGCTGTCGGAGTCGTTCGAATCTCATAGGGGACTGAGGCAAGGGGACGATTTCTCCTGTTTGTTGTTCAACATCGCTCTGGAAGGTGTCATGCGAAGCGCGGGCTTCGATATCCGGGGCACGATTTTCACCCGGTCTCTCCAATTCCTTGGCTTCGCGGATGACATCGACATCATCGGGCGAACATCTGCGGCGGTGTGCGAAGCGTACACCCGACTGAAACGCGAGGCCGATAGGATTGGATTGAGGATCAATGCGACGAAGACAAAGTACCTGCTTGCCGGAGGCTCTGACCGTGATAGAGCACGACTCGGAAGCAGAGTATTAGTTGACGGCGACGATCTCGAGGTAGTAGAGGAGTTCTGCTACCTTGGCACGATCGTAACTTCGGACAACAACGTAAGCAGCGAAATCCGAAGGCGCATTGTTCAGGGGAATCGTGCCTACTACGGACTCCACAAACTCCTGAGATCCAGAAGACTCCAACAACGCACGAAATGCGCCATATATCGTACACTGATACGGCCGGTAGTCCTCTACGGGCACGAGTCCTGGACTATGCTGGCGGAGGACGCCAATGCACTCGCCATTTTCGAACGGCGGGTACTACGGTCTATCTTTGGCGGTGTGTGCGAGCAGGGCGTGTGGGGAAGGAGAATGAACCACGAGCTAGCTGAGCTGTTTGACGATGCAGACATCCTGACGGTTGTCAAAGCCGGAAGGATACGCTGGTTGGGCCACGTGATGAGGATGCCGGACTCATGCCCTGCCAGAAAAGTGCTCGTCAGCGACCCGTTCGGCACGAGGCGTAGAGGAGTCCAGCGAGCTCGTTGGCTGGATCAAGTGGAGTCTAACCTGAGGGATATCGGATGCAGCCGGGGGTGGAGGAGTGCAGCCATGGACCGAGTTTCCTGGAAACGGATTGGACACCAGGCCATGTCTATTAGACGTGCTCCCTAGGAGCAGGCCACAAAAGAAGAAGAAGAAGTTAAAAGAAATAAAAACGAAATAATATGTGTCAAATAAAGGCAGAACGCAGAAATACAGTGTTTCTCACTTGATAATGCAAAGTTACCTATGATTTTTGCAAACGCTCCATACGAAATCGTATGTAGCGTTTGCAAAAATCATAGGTAACTTTGCATTATCAAGTGAGAAACACTGTAAAGTGATCGATTTAGTAAAACTAACAAAGAAAACTTCAGAGTTATCGACAACCTACATGAAGCTAAAACTTGCATACGTATAACTAAGAGTTAGAGAGTAGAACCATTACATCAGAGAAGAATGACGGCACAATGTATATTCCTTCACAAGATTACTACCGGAATCATTTAAGACTCATCTGTTCTCAACTCCTTAATCATAGTAGCTCCTTGTACATCTTTAAGCGGCAGGCTTCTAAGACAGGACGAACAGGCTTTACAAATGTAACTTATTATGTTCAATATGTGTACCTATAACATATTCAGGCCTCAAAGTTTGGATGTAGTTGTAGTTCTGTAGGATATTTTGCTAGATGTTTGATATGATAAGTTAGTTGATAAAATAAATAAATAAAACTACTATGTAATATGCCAAACGGGCTAGGCCCTTCAACTTCGGAAGGTCTTTAGCCAGCAATTTTAAGCTTTCTGTGTAGCTGCAGAGTCAGTCCTACGTACGGGGGCACGGTTCAGATGAGATTCAATATGCGATCTCGCCGTGGGAAGACTGGCGTCGTACTACTTCTTCCACCAGACAGCCCCGTCTCGGGATTGACCTGGTAAAGGTTGAAAGTTTAGATGGGACGCTACGTCCTGGTTCCTGGGTCGTCCGATACCATTCTCATGACATGACTAGTCCACTGAGCCTGGTGAATCAATTCGCTGCAGGATGGTGAAGACAACGTACATCTTGTAGAGCTTGTCATTGTAGCAACTTCTGGGTGTAGAATCGGTTAACCGGTACGTGTATCTCAAGATCTTTGCTATTATCGGTGCTGATATTTAACCGCAAATTAGTAAAATTTTGGACGACTTTGAAGATATGATCACTTACAGCGTTTCTTGATGGATCTGCGGCATACGTCAGTTGAAGTTTCATCATCGTCAAGCAGACTTCGACATGCGGCAATTGAACTGCAAATGTCATATGCATTCTAAGACATGCGGGAACTTGAACTTCAAGCAGCGTCTATTGAACTGGACTACTCAAGGAACGGATGGCTGCGATCCCGGAAACAAACGTTCCATTCGCAGGCGGTGTATTGTCGGGTTGAAAAGTTGAAATTTACCTCAAAATTGAATTAGGGGTAAATTAGCAGAACCGTTTAATTCGTTTTGAGGTAAGTTTCAACTTTTTGTAAATTTCAATTGCTACTACCACCAAGATCTGTGCCGGTGGCGGCTCCATGCTGGCTTGCGCCAAACACTCCTGGGCGCACCACCGTACCCTCCTACTCGCTAGGGTTTCACCGGAGGGTTGGTCAGGCCCCCGATGCGCACTACCGCTAGCGGCAATGTATAGGCAAACGACTTGCTTGACGATGATGAAACTTCAACTGACGTATGCCGCAGATCTATCAAGAAACGCTGTATCTGCACATCACCCCTTGCTCAAATCCGTGTATGTTGTTAAAGTCACCGTTGTTGCTACAAACATGTTGGTTTTCGCCTCACTAATCTAAAATTCAACATTTTGCGTCTCCAGCTTGGTATTTTGGTAAAATAAATTTAATTTCTAAACAGCAACCACAACGCTTTTCAAGTTGTTCAATCACTACAAGAAAACATTGGAATGCATATAGTTATATCATTACAACAACCTCCCTTTAATAGAAAATGTAAAAATGGCTGCGATAAAAACTGAAAATGAAACGCAATAAGTATTTTCTCCACATCAACCATTTGTGCAAAAGTTTATGCATAACACATCATGCACAGTGCGCGAAAAACCGTAAACATGCGTTAATGTTTTACGTCGGAAAACATAATTATAAAAGTTCGCCGAAGACAACGCAACCGTCGAGCTCTTTTTCATTTACATTTTAATGAGCGAAACAACGAAATGGGAGGTAAAATATGCAATCGGGAATTTTATGTTTGGTGCTGCAAGGGTGCGCCTACGAGAAGCATAATGAAGGGGAGAAAATAATGAGTAGGAAAATTCTCTGTAATACGTGTAGTAATATGCTTTAAAGTATGTCAAACATATTTAAGGATAGTGTGAAATAAAAATAACACTTTCTTAAACGACTGAAGCAATTAGTTAAATCTGCTAGAATTACATCTCCGTGTTCTTATCGTATCAGCTCATCAAAAGCACAAACGCCAGCTTCAAACTATTCCTTGTGTTAAAACAATCCTAGCATCGTAATTTCACTCATCATTTTGGAAGATGTTGGACATTTTTCCGCAGTCTCTGCAAACGCATGCCAATATGCCACACGTCAAGGTTATTCCCGCAGGCGATAATCTACGGTGTGACGGGCACCCTAAGCTAAGGCTGCCTGAGCCTAATGCCAATAATAATACCGATTGCGCTACTTGCGGTTGCGGCATTTTCGTCCGTAACGGTCCGCTGACAGCAATATACAGTTACTAAATAACCACTTACTCAATATCCGGCCGTCGCAGGAACAAGCGTTCCGGCGTAACACTCATCGTTCGACAGTGCAGCGCCGGTGCACTGTTTGCAGAATAATTGAGCGCTCCAATCCGGCCCAATCGTACCTGTGTACGGGGGACCCTTAAGGATTGAAAGGGCCTCTCACGAGCCTGAACTGATTGCCACAAGCTTGCTGGTACGACGATGGATACGACTAACCCGCCGCTTTCGGCTGCTTTTCCTCCCCCCCACTTCAACTTCCCCGATACACGCCCAGCTCTCGTCTTGGTGTCGCAAGGTGTCGCCCGAAGGAGAGGTCGAAACATCGTGCACCGTCTGCCACTGGAACGGTTGACAATTTATTTCGCAGATCACCTGCAAGTCACCTGCAGCCACAAACGTTTACGTTGCCATTCTGGGTGCGCCTTTCGCATACGGTACCGGGGCGACACGGGAGCCATATTTGCCCGGTACGATAGCGATGTTTGCACGAGTCGAACGTGTTCTCCAAAGAATCTGTCTAATAAAGTGTCACCTTCACCCCCACTCACGAGATCGAGACCGGCGGAGTTGCTGGCAGTTGCTGGCATGTGTGTCTCGGTAACAGTTCACCGCCGTTTCTATGAGCGAGTGTGACTCTTACCGACACGGTTTGATGGTGTCTTGCAGCGCCGGGCAAACTCTTTGCTTGGGTTTTTGGAAGTTGTAACCATGTGCCGGTGGTAATGGAGTAATTGTGTGCTTGTTGGTGAAAGTGCACCTGCATACGAGTGTCAGATAGAGTGCTTTCGGTAGCGGTGAAATACAAAAATATGCTTGTCCGGGTGGTGTCCAGGATTCGTTCGCTGGTTCAATGTTCGAACGCTTGGTAATATGGTGCACGCAGAAATGGTAAGCCACTAATTGAATTTTTGAACAGGTTTTTTTACTATGTTTGTTATTGTTGTTATTGTTGTTATTAGAATATAGAAATAAGTACATAAAGTACGTAATGTAAACATAATATTTTAATATTTTAAGTAACGAACAAAGCTTGGGTATGTTAAAAATTAGCAAAAATAATTTAACTTGAATTAAAAAATATATTTCAAAGGAAATAGCTAAGTAAAAGGTGTAAAAAGTGTGTGTAACATTTAGAAAAAAAAGAAAACAATATAAAATATTCAAATAATAGCAGAAGGATTTCATTTACAACTGGATGAAGTATGGTAATATATAGAAATGACGAAAAAAATACGAACAATCGATAAAAGAAGAAAGTTATTACGACTTGGTACAGAAAACAAAACAAAAAATAAACAGAACACAGAGGACAAAAAAAGAAAGTGATAATAGAAGTTTTTGAATGCACTCTTGGGTACTAGCATTACCTAAAAGTTACTAAAATGAAGAAGAAACAGATACAGATGATGGAGTACATGAAACAGTAATGTGTTTTTCCAAACATAACAAGAACTGTAGCAATCATTATCAAATTTCTCTTAATATTGGATGAAATTGGATATATTTGGATCACACGTGATGCAGATTGTAGTAACCGATAGACTTGTTTTGACTTGTGACTTTACTCTTTGACT
This sequence comes from Anopheles maculatus, assembly GCA_002091835.1. NCBI lineage: Eukaryota > Metazoa > Arthropoda > Insecta > Diptera > Culicidae > Anopheles > Anopheles maculatus. Next base: position 665,393 of record KZ061567.1, on the reverse strand, counting down.
CTTTTTTACCGGCTCGCTAAACCGTGTTTACTACGTTCTTTATTTGCGCTTCTAAGTCTTGCTAATACTAATGTACATTCAAACACTTATGATTAATTGCGTATCCTACATACTCCCCACTATATGAAATTTACTTTAAAAATCCCTTTTCTATTATTCTATTCTATCGCGGATACATTAACCTAGGTCATCCTCAAAGTCTATCACACCTTTGAAGAAGTTATAAAAACATAAAGACACTTGTTTTACGACCTGAGAGCAAGGCTATTATATGAGACCAGGTGGTGGAATAGCCATTTTGAAGCTCGACATCTTCAGAGCTCTTACGTCATATTTGAAAATCAAATCAGCTGTTAATCAAGAATTAATCAAGCTTAGAACAAATAACGCTACACTTTGGTGGATTCCAATGATACAAAACCGTATCCATTGATCCCGTACCTCTCCGTGCAATGGAAATCTATAAAATGTTATCATATTGCCTTGCCTTTTAGCTGCAGCATGGTTATGCTTGCAGAAGGCAACAGCACACGGACTTGGCATTATTCCTAGTTTGTTTCACACACAAAATAACACAGCAACACTTCCTGTTACACTACAACACTTTTCGCGGATCGCAAAAGATATTTAGTTTAATTTATCGGCTCGTATCACGCACTTGCTGTTGCTTTCAACAGATAAACAACATGATCAACCGTAAAATGTGACACCAGAGCTCTCGCTGCTCCGGAGGACTTACGTCAAATCGGGAAATGTCAAATTGCTTTGTATTCCACCACCTGGTCTCATATAATAGCCTTGCCTGAGAGACACGTTAAGTCAAATAGTAGAACATGTAAAGGTATTGTATAAATTACACCGGTCGTGAAGGGAGGAAACTTGTGATATCTGGGAATTTCTAAACTGGAGCGGATAATTAAATATGTGTGATGCGTTTGGAAGTTGCTTTTGTAATGTTTATTCAACCGTCAGATTTTACATCATTTAATTACCATAGTTCATTTTTCTTACATTGGCGTCTGGTTTATACTATCTGCTCGTAGTGTTGTCAAGTGTTGTTTATTTTTTTCATGCAATAACAATTCAAATATTTCATGCAAATTAATTAATTATACTAATTATCCAAATTCAACATTCCGGCCACCAAAAGAGAATTCTTTTAAATGCATGAAACTATTTGATCGACGTGTAAACTTAACTTGACTTGACGCTCCAAATGTCAACAACGGCAACGGAACTCAATAGCGTCTTCCTGTCCGTCTTCCGCTTGACGCTGTTGCTCGACGTTGACTTGCTCGCCCTGAGGTTGGAGAGGATTCGCAAGCAATAAGCAACAACCCGTCGCAACTTGCCGAACGAAGAATAACGTGCGAAAAGTGCGTTGCTAAAGTCACACGTCGTAGAGGTGATGACTATTTTGGACACCGCTAACCGCTCCTCGATGTCCGTCTCGTTCTCCTTCGCGAGTACTGGTTCCACCGGCCACTCTTCCTGTCCGTAGGACAACCAACGTGGCCCCTGCCACCATCGCTCGCACTGCAGTAACTCTTCGGGCCTCAACCCGCGCGATATATCATCCGCCGGGTTATCGCTACCAGGAACGTGACGCCAGCATGAAATTCGGGTCTCCTCTTGTATTTGCGCCACCCTGTTGGCGACAAACGGCTTCCAGCGACGAGGTGATGATTTGAGCCAATGCATGACGGTCATGGAATCTGTCCAACAGATAACCGTCGACGATGAAACGTTGAGTGCTCGAATCACCTTCTGGAACAGGTGTACTGCTAGCCGTGCTGCACACAGTTCCAATCTGGCGATGGAATGCGTGTTTGAGAGGGACACCACCTTGGACTTAGCCGCTAGCAATCTAACCGTTGAGCCCCGTGTCGAATCCGAGCGTACGTAACAACATGCTCCATACGCTCCTTGAGATGCATCCGCGAAGAGATGCAGCTGCAGCCTTTCCGGATTGCTATGTGCCACCAATCGAGGTACTCGCAGTTCGCGTAACACATAGAGCGTTGAGTGGAACCTCCTCCACTCTTCCTGAATCTCCGCTGGTAGCGGACGATTCCAGTCCAGCGTCTTCCCCTCGTGCTTCAATCCCCATAGGCGTTGCAGGAACATCTTGGCGAGTATCACCGTTGGTCCCAACAGACCAAGAGGATCGAAGATTCTGGCCGTGTATGATAGCACCAGACTTCGTGTCAGCTCTTCTGCAGGGGGTGGCAAATCCACCCGAAACCGGAACATATCGTTGGATGGTTCCCAAACCAAGCCCAGTGTTGAGACTGCTTGGTCTTCCTGCCAGTCTAGAACTGATTTGATGGCCAAATCGGCGCTTGGAACACCATCAAGCGCAGCTGGTATGTTCGACGCCCATTTCTTTAGTGAGAAGCCCGCTGATTCCAACATCGATGATATCTGTTTACGTGTCTCGATGGCTTCTGAAACACTTGCTGCACCAGTCAGCAAGTCATCCACATAAAAATCATGCAGAACCGGGTCTACAGCTTTGGGGTACTCCTGTTTGTTATCATGCGCGATTTGTTGCAACGTACGAGTGGCCAAGAATGGAGCTGATGCGGTACCGTAGGTCACCGTTTGTAGCTCATACGTTGCTATTGGTTCGGTTGAACGTTCCCGATATCGAATGCGTAGCAGTTTTCGATCTTTCTCATAATGCAGGATCTGCCTGTACATCTTCTCCACGTCTGCCACTAATGCGACAGAATGCTTCCTGAATCGCAAGATGATTGTGAGCAGATCATCTTGTACCGTTGGGCCAATGAGTAAGGTGTCGTTCAAGGAGTAGCCCGATGTTGTTTTGCAGGATGCATCAAAAACAACACGAACCTTGGTTGAAGAACTCGACTCCTTGATCACGGCATGATGAGGGATGTAGCAGTGCGGCTTGCTATCGTCGACAGGTTCGGTGAGTTTCACCATGTGTCCCAACTGCTCGTATTCTACCATGAACCTTTTATACTCCTTTTCCATTACAGGGTTGGCCTTTAGCCGCCGTTCTACTCCCAACAAACGCCGATCTGCTATGTCCCTTGACAAACCCAGGACTTTCTCCGGTTTGGCATTTCGCGGCAAAGACACGACATAGCGACCTTGAGCATTTCGCGTAGTCGTGGAAGCATAATGCTTCTCACACAGGTCTTCTTCCAAAGACAACGCAGGACCTTCTAGAATGCTCTCAGCCTCCCAGAACCGTTGTAGCGATGCTGCAATGTCACCTTCATTGGTTGCCAGGTGACACAACCGCAAATTGGGCCCAGAACAACGGGAAGTATTCCCAGAGATCGCCCATCCAAACGGTGTCTCCAACAACCATGGTTTTCCTTCGCCCAGTGACCGCTTCCGTCCAGTGTGTAGTTCCCAAAATGTATCTCCGCCAATAACCACATCTACCTTTCCGGGGACGTGGAAAGTAGGATCAGCCAACTTTACATTCGGGAGGAACCACGACTCTACGTTTATTGGTGTGGTTGGAAGATCTGCCGACGGATTCTTCAGTACAAGGAATTCCATTGTTGTAGAGAAGTCAGCCCCTTTCGCTTGAACGACCGCTGTAATGGAACCCTTGACATGCTGCATCTGTTGCCCTATACCAGATATGGCAACGTCGACCTTTGAACATGGTGTTAGCAATCGCTGCGCCATGGTTTCGGAAACGAAATTGCACATTGATCCCGAATCGAGAAGTGCCCGAGCATCATACGTGTTGCCGTGATCATCCACGAGCTGGAGAAGGACCGTTTCCAGAAGAACCATTTCCTCATCGGATTGCGCAGCCATGGTCACCGCTGAATTCACATGTAGTAGTGAATGGTGTCGTGCCCTGCACGTAGTGCACCGGTACGACGAGCGGCAATCCCTCACTTGGTGATGACGATTCAGGCAATTCCAACACAGCCGTTCTCGTGTTGCGATTTCCCGCCGTTGGAGTACGTCCTTATTTGCGAATTCCGGACAAACCCGCAAATGGTGAGCCTCCGTGCAACCGAAAATGCACGGTGGTTGTGGTGGCTGTGGTGCTGACATATGCGGTATTGCCCGTCCTGCCGTCGCTGTGTTACCCACCAACCTTGGTCTTTGTTCGACTGTTCTTTTGCTACCGGCCACCATTCTCGTATTTAGTTCAGTATGGGAAAACTCACGCGTAGATTTAAGGATTCGGACACGACTATGAAGGAAATCTACTAGCTCTTTGTACTTATCTTTCGTGTGCTGTGCTGAATGGTTTTCCCAAGCCAAGATGGTCGCCGTGTCCAGTTTCATCAGCAAGAGGTTGGCGAGCGGCGTATCCCAGTACTCAACGGGCTCGTCGAGTTTCTTCAGCCCGTTCACGTGCCGCGTGAATTCATCCACGAGCTGCGCCAATTCATCCACCCTTTCACGGTTCACTGTCGGTAGGTGATGAATCTTTCGGTAATACTCGCGAACAAGCGTACGCGGGTTGTCGTATCGCTTCAGCAAGGCAGTCCACGTCACGTCGTAGTTATCTGCTGTCAAGGTGGTATGCTCGAAGAGCAAACCAGCATCACCCTTTAATGATGACAGCAGATATTGCAGCTTCATGATGTTAGGAATGTCCGCGGAAGAATCAATCATCGCCACAAATCGGTCCCGGAAAGTAAGCCATTTGGTAGAATCACCATCAAACGTCGGTAATTCGATTTTCGGCAGACGCACATTCACAGCACTCGATCGTCCCGTAGTATTCATCGTTGAATTCGCGATCAGCGCCGAATCACTCGCACCCGGATTCGAGGGTTGCCTTCGTAGAAGGAAACCCTTTACGCGTCGGTAACGCGTGTCCATTTCGCAACGTTCCGCCACATACGTTTCCGCGCCATCCTCATCTAGCTCCGAAACCTTCGCGCTTGCCTGGAGAAAATCTTCGTAATACCTTTCCAGCTGGTCCAGACACACAGATACTTCACTCACTCTATCATCGGTGTATTCACTGGTGAACTGTTCCACGGTTTTAATTAGTTCGGCAGCTTGGCGTTTTTTCAGTTGAAACATTTTTAATTGTTTCGCCATTTTCTCTTTGAATTTTTGGCGCGTAGGATAATATCACTGTAACTTGGATGCAACTTGTACGCAAAACCGAATTTCGAATGGCGCGAATTTGAAAAAGCAATGGGTGTCGTTGCAGTTATGGGTGCCAAATTTGAAATGGCGTGGGTGGCGTCGGTTTTCTTACGCGTCCCGATCGAACTGCACACTCGCTTTTCTGTTCCTTGTTCGTGACACGATGTAATCTTCACGAACACTTCACAAACGACTCCTTTGCCCGTGATAGCGGGGCAACCAAAGGTTATGATAAACACAACGGGTTTAGGAGAGAAATATCACACTTCGAATCACCACTGTACATAAACGGTACGGAGTGCCGTTTATTCCCAAATCTGTGAACACGTAGTGTCCTGCTGCAAGCTTCACTGCACGTAATGCTTCCTTTCACCAATCCGGTTCGAAGGACCAAAATGTATAAATTACACCGGTCGTGAAGGGAGGAAACTTGTGATATCTGGGAATTTCTAAACTGGAGCGGATAATTAAATATGTGTGATGCGTTTGGAAGTTGCTTTTGTAATGTTTATTCAACCGTCAGATTTTACATCATTCAATTACCATAGTTCATTTTTCTTACATTGGCGTCTGGTTTATACTATCTGCTCGTAGTGTTGTCAAGTGTTGTTTATTTTTTGCAATAACAATTCAAATATTTCATGCAAATTAATTAATTATACTAATTATCCAAATTCAACAGGTATATTTAAATGAAGTATTGATTTAACAATTCTCATTACGATATTTCTTTGAGATTTAGCTAACGTTAACTATTAGAAAACATTTCTAAACGTACGTGTGTGATACTGACTGATGAAAACTTCGTCTCTGCATGCGCTGGAAGGCACAAGCTTTTTTTCTTGTTCAATTTTACGACGGGCTCGTAGTGGAGTATATTAAACAGCTTAATTATTTAAACCTTCCTCTTATGAGAACGGCAGTCAATCCAACATCGAACAAAGAGTTTATTTTCTGTAATCATCAAAATTAAGGAAACAAAAACGATCTCTAATTAGGCGGTCCTCACCGAAGAACAACGGGTGTTCAGCTAGGGTGTAGCATAACCTTTGAAACCAAAAGTCAAAAGTGAAGATGAGTGACATTCTGCGTTAATGAACTGTTCTTTGACTTCGCCTCGAATGTTGGCAATTCTGGTGAAATGGATGATTCCCCTATCAGTGACTATCACCGAAGGGAATCCGGTCTTTTTTTTTTTTGGTGTTTGTCTGGTCCCACGCACAACCCTTCCGATTATTCGACACTAGTTCGGTGCTGACATTCTTCGGGCTGACCCTACATCGGTTGATCAGCTGGGTGGGGCACAACTTTTGCTCACCATGATAATTATGAAATCCTTTCCGAGACGACGTTTTGCACAACGCATACCGTTTTTAGAAGCAAACGCGAACGCGTATGATACTGGTCGGACGGCCATTACTGAAAGGCGGAACGAAAACTTCATCATACACAGGATCCATTTTACAGTGGATCAGGTTTGTGGGGGGGTAGCGAATTTTCTCTCTCACGCTCACTTTCTCTCTCTTTCTCTTCATTTTTCGTATGCAAACGCTGCCAGTGTAAGAAACAGATGGTACCATCGAGAGATGGTATTTTAAAATTTACGACAGCTAATCGTATAATCTTTCGTCTAAATTGCCAGCAATCACTGACGACATACCGCACGAGCGCTAGGACAAGATCCTTGCCCTAACAACGGTAACGTGTTGTGCATGCGTGTGTGTGTGTGTGCAGCAAGAACGATGGGGCAACGACACTACCGACCAATTCCGGCCAGAATGGTGCAATTTATGAGGAAAGTTTTTCATTTCGATAGTTTTAATTTTTGCCGCTCTTGGGCGAGTACACCAACTGGATGTAGTAGACCAGAAGTGATCCGGGTTGGGTTGCTTGTGGTGTTGCCATGCTCTCGTACGGCAAGACACGATGTCTGGGCATCCTTTAGAATCAATTTTGTGAAACCATGTCACTGCAATAGCATGAATGTTGCCTTATTTGATTTTTTGCTACGTGGGGAAGTCAGTTTGCATATTGCTTTTTACTTTTAAATTTAATAATTGGTTTAAAAACATATATTTTAGTCGAGATATCGGTTAGTTCCAATATGCAGAGAATGTTGAAAAACATATGCAATGTTTTTATTGAATATTGAGATAAATTGTTAAATTTTACTCAAAATCTTGACGTTTCAAAGATTTTAAGTATAATTTGTATTATTCAGCTCCGCAGTATAATTTTTATAGTATAGAAAGGCGCGGAGGAACCCAAAACGATGTAGAAATCTTTTAAAAAAGGCATCATATTGTATTGTTTACCTTCACAGAAAAGCCGAAAGAACCGAAATCCCATCTTCCCGGCATGTGTATTTATGATCTCGTACGGATTTTTCGACCATTCGATTTTGCCTCATAATCATAAAATGTGAAGCCACTTTCATGCTCCAACATGCAAGTCGCATAAAAGGCAACCGACGGCGAAAACGTTAAGTTGCGAAGCGAAGAAAAAATAAAAATTGTGAATAAAAATGCTACAAAAGAGTTAAAGATGTTTACGTTTCGCTCGATTTCGTTCCAGAACCCTGTGCTTAGGGTGCACGCGTTCTTGAGAAGTTGTGGACATTCCGCTTCCGCTTAGCCGTCTGTTGGACAGAATAGGAGGAGCCGAAGGCGTGCTTCACCACAGTCGGTTTATTTGTTTACTTCAGTCTAGCTGCCGGCTTACTTGGATGACCCAAAAAATGTGCTGAATCAAATGACATCATTCCAGACGGTGCGTGGTGCTTCCGCATCCTAATATCCCGTGTGATGGTTGTTTTTTTATTGGCACCAACTTTACAATTATCGTCCCCGATTCGTTTATTGTGCGCCTGGGTCAGGATCGAAGCAGGGGGGGGGGCAAATGGAAACGCACGAGGGGAGGCATATTGAAAAATCCACTACCATGCTATCCGCTGCCGACAACTCACTCGTCATGTCAACCCCGCCGGAAGCGGAAGTACGATGGGTTAGCGTTCCAGGTTCACAGTTTCTTCTGCGTTGGCTTTTTTCCTTCCGGTATCCAATGACATTCGTGTCGTATCAGTAGATCGTTTAAGATTTTATTTGCTTTATATGTGCCGTAAAAAAATGCAGGGGGCGAATCCAGTTCCAACCTTGCAAGCTGCCAACGGATGGTTGCTCACATTCTGGACGGATATCACACACACACGATGGACCAACGGAGACTCTCGGTTCTCCTTCCACCGAAGGGTAACGGAAACCGTCGTATGATTTCATTACGATTTAAACGTTGACAGCCGAAAGTGTTATTTGATTCCGGGGAGCTTTTTTTTTTTGTTCTTGTTGCTCCGCTTTACTTTGTTGTGGGACGCGGACCGTGCGTGGTCAGTGTACCGGAAGCTGGCATCAGGAAGTTGTGTATAGTTTATGTAAATTGGATAATGATCGTTTCTTATGTGCGCAGTTAAGGTTTGATGGTCAATTACCGGCGTACCCGGCCGAGAAGCGTTTGTTTTGGATGTTAACCTGATCGAGCGAGAGTGTGGAAAGTGGGTTTTCAAATTTTCTGTATGGTTTATGATGATTCAAGTGCGCTCTTTGTGGGCTTAATGGGTTATAAAGAATTTAAATTCATTGTTTTAAAGTAATACACTGTGCTTGTCAGTGCTACAGAATATGTTTGTTGTGAAGTGATAGGTTCTATTCTATCTTTTTCAAAATAAGCATGATACTGAGCTCAGCTGTAAGTACAACCGAATCTTAAGTATAAAACATTAGGAGGAGATGTTCAAAGCTTTAAACAACAAAATAGTTTTTAATTTTGAAGCGTGACTTTACGTCTTTTTGCTTTATTTCCATCAGAATGGTTAAAAACGAATCAACGTTGATTCCCTGAATGATGCAATAGTAACATCGATGCTCTCAGCACTTTACCTCAAATCTTTCTACACTCTAGAGATTCTAGGGCGTCGCGTTTTTGAGGCCGAATTTCAGCAGATGATATTTCGGAGAGTGCAGATCCAAAACAGCGTCTAAACACAACTGTATATTATAAACAAACACTATTTCTCAAACGTTTCGTCTGTTAAGCATTATTCCCGGACTTCGGTGAAGATTTGAAGGACTCGCACAGTCTCGAACGAATAATTTAAGCTATATTTAAGTTTCACAGACAGTCTTTGCGAGGTACAGAACATACACCTCACCATGAACATGCATGTAAAGTCCGTGGATCACCTCACATATGAACCAGAGCTCAGGTGTAAGTGAAGACTTGCAGTACTTGCACAGTTTCGAACGTATAATTTAAGCTATATTTAAGCCAAATGTAGAATTTTCTAAAATATTATGGACTCCAACACAACCGAAGAGACTAGGAAGGGAAGAGTCGTGTTTTTGTTTTGTTTACTTTGGTCTCGTGATTCTATGTATCCTTCTTCCTGTGTTTTAAATTCGGTGTTTTAGGTGATTTAATTTCAGACTTCCTTCAACATCGACGAATGAAGGGTCAGAGCTTGTAGTCCCGTCAATTTCTATAAAATAAAATTTTCTGACTCCTAGTAGGAATTGAAAACCACTACTTCTGGTTAATATCTAATTTGTTTTTTTTTTTATAAATCCGAGGCTCATTCCGTTTGACAACAATTGTAATAAATAATTTTTTTAAAGACTCCAACACGATGGAAAACGTATTTTATTTCCCTCGAAAATGTTTCAACTCGATATTTCGATTCAATTCGTAAAAGTGAACATATTTTCTAATGTTTCCACCGAAACCTAAAACAAAGCAAATATAAGCTTCACAGACAGTCTTTGCAAGACACAGCACATACACCCCACCATGCAACATGCATGTAAAGGCCGTGGGTCACCTCACATGTGAACCAAAAGCTTGGGCGAATGTTTCTGAAAGCGTAATCAAAATAATTTTCCATCCGGCGAAGCATCGTCGAACGGCCGGTAGAGCCTGTGCCCGGAAGGCTCAACCATCTTGTACGTTGTCGTTGTGCAAAATGATGGCACTTCTTTTTTGTACCAGCTTAAAGAAAAAGATAAACAGCAGCTCGAAAACAACAGCCCTGTTCAAAGGATCAGGCACAACAGCTACGATGTTGATGCATTATCTTGTGTATTTTTTTTCTAATGCGAGGTAAATTTTTGTCCAAGAAACAGAAACACATGAACCTGAACAATGTCGCATCAAACACAAAGCAGTCGGCTTGTTGAAGGTCCGGCTACAAAATGGGCGATGTGATTGTGTTTTGAAATTCAATAACATCTGAAAAACATATTACTCTTGAGTTGGTCTTGCTGGAAAGTTTTTGTATGCTTTTTTTTTTGAGCACAAGAGCGTTTGAGGCATAGTCTCGGTATGGTTTGTTTAGTATAGTCTTTATCAGGGGAGTGCGAACGAACGGGAAGGGAAGTGATTTCATTCTGCTCCGGAATGTGGTCAGTAGTCAGACTGATAGGATGCGGAATCGGGAAAAAACTGACATGTTCCGGGAGATGGATTGTGGACGATAAAGTGAGCGCCCATCTTTTCTGTGTGTTTCGTGCGATAAACCATTTTGTACCACCGTCTTGGGCTCGTTGACATAAGTCAAGCTTCGTTCGATGATGGGAACGGCAGTGAATTTAATGCAGTGCAACAGTTTAATGCAGCGTACGAAGCTCACTCAGCGTTTAAACCTTAACAAAGGCATTGGCCTGCCGTTCGTGCGAATCCCGTGTCCTGGCAGACGATCGAGAAAATTCAATCCCCTCGCCAACATCGATTTCTCTCTCCCGTTCGCTCTACTGGTGCGGATTCGAACAACAAATAATGAACTTTTGTACAGTCGGTTTTATCCTTGCCGTTTCTTCTCGTCCGGTGGATAAGATACCGATGACTTCATTCCTTCGAGGCACAAACATCGGGCGCAACGGTGAGAGCGCTTAGTTTTCTACGGGATGGCATAATTTTTCATCGGTTTCGAGAATCAATTTCTCGGTTGATCTTAGATTTTCCGCAAACATGGGGGCTGGTCGATGCTGTGATGGGTAGGATAGACGACTATCGGTACTATTGCTGTTGTTGGCTGGTGGGTTAGTCGCTCGGTTGGTTGGTTGGATGGTTGTTTTGTGTGTCGGTTGAAGTAAAGTAATTTATGTTACTTGACAGATTGCCCTCAGGTTGTTGTAGGCTGTGCTGAGTTCATTGCTGTCGGGACCCCTGTGCTGAAGCTCGACAGGGTACGGGAGGTCATTTTGTTAGCACGGAGGGTAAGCTGATTCGCTGTGTAGTGGGGGGGTGTGCATGGAGGGAGATAAAATAATGCTCAGTAATTGATTGGGAAAAATTGAATTGTTGAAAAACTGCTTGCGTCAGTGTCGGTACTGATAGAGTAAAGTACATCAGATGGAAAAATGAAAATTTCAAATAACTTAATCAGGATGAAGGAAGAAACTGTGTTCGTTTTATTCGTCTTTTTGTTCGCAATTTAGCCCCAGGAGGTCATAGCTTAATATTTCTGGCTTAATGGACTTAAATTTTACTTGGGGAAAGTCTATTCAATCTAGCATATGGGAGAATGATCCAGTAGGAATTTGATGTCAGTCTCTATGTATTGACAATCGGTACTTTTGACTATGCCACCGGGTTACTCAATAAATTCTAGTTAAGTTAGAAGAACGCAACATTGAATAAATTTAAACTTGTTTCTTAAGTTTATTTATAAAGAAATTTGTTAAAAAATGGTTCCTTTCTTACACTACAATCTAAACATGTCTACTATGTCTAGCTTCTTTACTATGATTCGCTTATCTCTGTAGCTTAATAGTCAGTTCTGCGTATGGGGAGATAGTCTGGATGCGATACGATTCCAAGACCTGCTGTATGAGACCCAAATTTCTTATATCAGGACCGTTTGGTATGTCTGGTTCTTAAGATGTCCTGAAGAGGACGAATTGACTAAAAATTTATGGAAAATAATATCACAAATTTTCTGCAGTTTTAACCTAAGAAGAATCGGACATATTCAAATTATTAAAGAGTTGTTTTCCTCGTACGAATTAGTATCCTTCAAGCTTCTTCGCTGTACCCTTCGGTTTTTCATCTTCTAGGCATCATTTCCCAAATCAGATCAAAAACACTATCTGCCTATCTTGTAGCCTTTTCTAAGACGCATTTGCCAAGTGGCACATCCGGCCCGTCGCACCACCACACATTGCATCGCAGTGTTTGCCTAATGAGCGATTAATCACAATCTTACCACACGTCCGTTCCAGAAGCTCCGGAGCACGAACCGGAAGTCATGTGCTGTCAGTATGTATGAGGCATAAAAGGTTTCCCCCAACCGAGTGGCAACACACCAGCAACACAGCATCAAGCCCAGCAACAACCTTTTCCGGCTCAGAACAATGGCAAACGCTGCTGTCAACCGCAGGCCAAGGTACCCCCGAAAGGAAGCACGGTCCGGAAGACGGACAAACCTCTGTCTTCCCGATGGCGTTAGAAGATGAAATATTCCTTTGCCGGGTTGTGGTACATGGAAAAGCGCAAAAAAAACGCACGGGTAACACTGGATCTGAAGCACCGAATGGAACGGATTACTACGCGGTGGACGTGGACCATTTTTACTTGACACAGCGTACAAAAGGGGTAGCAAGGGCCCAAAACCGGGGGCACTTCCGTCTCGGGATGACATAATGTTTGTAATAAACTGTAATATGAATGAATGTGGTCTACTTCATCATGCGCATCATGTGAGACGCAGAGACGTGGAAATTCGATGTCAGTTCTTGCATCTCCGGTGGTACTGTTTTCGAACGCGTCGCTGGAACTCTGGCTGAAGTTCCCCGTTGCCTGGCGGTGTTAGTAGTTTTGCACCAGCACCAGCAATGATGGCGTTTCCCGTCTCGGGAAACAGACAGACGTCACGCATTTGTCGCTGTCACAGTGCATCCGAGCGCGTAATGTCGCATATTCCCCGGAGCTCATTTAGTGCGGCAAAAGTGCAGTTCGGCGAAACGAGCCACAAAAATCTTACTTGGGTGAAAGTCATGCCATAAAGGGTAAGGCTGGATGGAGCTTGGGGGCTGTTTGTGCAGGAACAATATTATGGAGAAGATAAATAAAGCCAAAATGGAAAGTATCATCACGAGGCGATCAGCTGGTAAAGTTATTGATAGTGAACGCTGCTTGAGTGATACTTTGGTTTAGTTCAAAATGAACACTGGTTTTGCGTATAGTTTTGCTTCCTATGGAATAAATTTTCCAAGTGAGTTATGTATCAGGATGTCGTCATTATAACTATTAAAAGATTACACCCAATTTTAAAAATCATATGCTCTCATGATTGCTTTACTTTTTGAATAATGTATATGTGGCAGCCGTACCGTTTTGTGAACCGTACTGTTATCGTGTACCGGTACCTTTAGCTATCATCCACACGCACTACACTCTTTACTACTACTTACTACTACTTACACATTTACTCTCTTACTTACTATTTACACAATTACATTAAGTTAACTAGCTAATACTACACACATACTAATACTGAACATTATAATTCTCATTACACTTCTACACATTCATTTTTATAATAAATTAAGTTAGTCTAAGCGTGCACCTCAAACCGATCGGTTCTACTCTTGCCTTATTGCCTAAACCTCAGTAATATCACACGAAGCAGCTAAAGTGGTGACCCCGACGTGATCTGCTATCGGTTAATCACAAAATCAATCAATTGTGTCGTATAGAACCGCGCAGTGCCCAGTTTTTTTGAACAGTAGCTTACGTTTCGTGTGATAATGAATAACGAGGATAAAAAAACGAGTGCACCCGAAGGAACAAGTGGTCAGCCAACAACGCCGCTGGAAGGCGCAGCACACCCATTCATCGAGACAATAAAGGCACCGAGAATAAATCCACCGAGTATGACCGATACTAATATTGAAACCTATTTCATGTCATTGGAATTTTGGTTTTCTGCTTCGGGAATAAGCGCTTTGTATGACACGCGTCGATACAACATCGTGATGGCTCAGGTTCCACCTAGTAAGCTGACTGAGCTGCGAACTATCATCGATGGTACACCGGTAAACGACAAATACGCATACATTAAAAGGAAGCTGATTGACCATTTCGCGGATAGCCAGCAGCGCCGGCTCCAACGCGTACTCTCCGATATGCCGCTTGGAGATAGAAAACCGAGCCAATTATTCAACGAGATGCGGCGGGTGGCAGGTAATGCGCTTAATGATTTAGTTTTGTTGGATTTGTGGGCTGCCCGATTGCCTCCACACGCCCAAGCAGCAGTGATAGCTTCCCGAGGAGATGCAGATGACAAAATCACCATCGCCGACGCCATCGTAGATTCAATGGGTCTCCGAAAAATCGACGCCATTGACCGCGTGCAAACTTTCGCGATGGCGCCTACCCACGCGCCAGAGAAGGATGTCATTGACCCAATACTGGAGTTACAACGTGAGATTGCCGCTTTGTCAAAGAGGCTCGAAAAAGTTTTACCCGGTAATAATTTTCGAGGACGATCGCGCTCTCGTGGCAGAGAACAGTTTAATTCGCGTCGCGGCAGGGATTCATCTACCGGGCCATGCTGGTACCATCGGAAGTTCGGGAACGACGCGCGGACGTGCCGTAAACCCTGTACCATCGGTACACGTGTTTCACCAAACCTACAATAGGAACACTCTGCTGATGCTGTGAAGGAAAAAGGCGAACCACCCTCCACAGCCGCAATCTACCGCCTGAAAATTACGGACTCGACCACCTGCACGCAGTTCTTGATCGACACGGGAGCCGATGTGTCCGTAGTACCGCGTGGATTGCATTCAGCACAAGTGAAGCCGACTGCAATACAACTGTTCGCCGCAAATGGGACATCTATTAAGGTTTTCGGGGAAGTACTGCTGAAGGTCAATCTTGGCCTAAGGCGCGAGTTTTTGTGGAGTTTTCTCATCGCCGACGTTACTTGTGGAATAATTGGTGCTGATTTTCTTCGAAATTTCGACTTGCTGATCGATTTGAAACGAAACCGCCTCATCGACAACACCACCCACCTCGAATCGAACGGTTCACTCACAAAAACCAGTAAGTACTCCATTAAAACTTTTAACGCAATGTCACCATACGCAGATTTACTGGCTGAATTCCCGACCATAACCCGCCTCGCTACTCCTGGAACGGTCAGCGGATCATCCATCTGCCACCGTATTGAAACCACTGGCCAACCTGTATACGCTCGACCACGACGCCTGCCACCGGACAAACTCGAAGCAGCTCGAGCTGAATTCGAGCACCTGTTTAAACTGGGAATCTGCCGACCGTCTAGCAGCAACTGGGCCAGCCCTCTACATATGGTTAAAAAGGCGGACGGATCCTGGCGACCATGTGGAGACTATCGTGCCTTAAACGCGCAGACCATTCCGGATCGGTACCCTCTACCGTATCTTCAAGATTTCACGACAATTTTGCAAGGTAAGACAATATTTTCAAAAGTCGACTTGCAAAAGGCGTTTCACCAGGTTCCCATCCACCCTGACGACATCCCTAAAACGGCCATTACGACACCCTTCGGCCTGTTTGAGTTTTCGTATATGACGTTTGGACTACGAAACGCAGCTCAAACATTCCAGCGCCTAATACACGAGGTTGTCCGAGGATTGGACTATATTTTTCTACATCGACGACGTGTTCATTGCTTCGTCATCGGCAGAGGAGCATCGAGAACACTTGCGTCTTTTATTCGAAAGGCTAAAACAGCACAACTTGGCAATTAACGTTGCCAAATGCGAGCTCGGACGTGACACGCTTGAATTTTTAGGACATTCTGTCTCCGCTGAAGGGATTCGACCACTTCCTGACCGCGTCGAGGCCGTCAAAAATTTCAAGCTGCCATCTACAGTAAAGGAGTTGAAAAGTTTCTTGGCCATGGTGAACTTTTATCGACGATTCGTCCCCAATGCGATCCAAACGCAAATTCCATTGCTTTCGATGACCCCCGGCAATAAGCGCAACGATCGTACACCGTTGACCTGGACGGATGAAACAGTAGCCGCGTTTGAACGATGCAAGCAACAACTCGCAGAATCCACTCTATTGGCTCATCCCGCCAAATCAGCTGAAATGTCTCTTTGGGTAGACGCTTCGGATACCGCCGCAGGGGCGGTATTGCATCAGATTGTCGACGGGAAGGCTCAACCGTTGGGTTTTTTCTCGAAGAAATTCGATAAAGCTCAACTTCGATACAGCACATACGATCGTGAGCTGACAGCGATCTTCCTAGCGGTGCGGCATTTTCAGTTCATGCTGGAAGGACGGAATTGCCACATCTACACGGATCACAAGCCGATAATCTTCGCTTTCCGACAAAAGCTCGACAAAGCATCCAACCGACAAGCTCGCCAACTGGATTTCATTGGCCAGATAACGACGGACATCAGGCACATCGTCGGAAAGGAAAACATTGTGGCCGATTTGCTCTCCCGCATTGCTGAAATCAAAAGCGTACCATCCCTTGATTTCGACGCACTTGCTGATGACCAGAAAACTGACGACGAGTTACAGCAAATTCAGCAAGGTAAAATCAAAACGTCACTGAATCTAAAGTTTTTTTCGATTCCAGGCAGCAAGAAGCAACTGCTGTGTGATTGCAACGGCGATCGCATTCGTCCTTTCATTACGAAACGATTCCGCGACATCGCACTACAGGCAACGCATCAGCTCTCCCACCCTGGCACTCGTGCAACGGCCAAAATGATGACAGAGCGATATGTTTGGCCAAACATCCGCAAGCATAGCATCACTTTTGCCAGGAACTGCCTGCCATGCCAACGTTCCAAAGTGACGCGCCACACAAAATCGCCTGTTTTCCGGTACTCGGAACCGGACAGTCGATTTACGCACATAAACATCGACATCGTAGGTCCTTTTCCTCCGAGCAAGGGAAACCGTTACTGCTTGACAGTAATCGACAGGTTCACTCGGTGGCCGGAAGCTTTCCCCATACCGGACATGACCGCTGATCTCCCGATATGGCGTTCCAGCGTATATTACGTCCGACCAAGGGCGCCAATTCGAATCGACGCTTTTCGCCGAGTTATCTCGCCTGCTCGGATCCAGCCACCAGCGTACAACGGCATACCATCCGCAGTCTAATGGTATTATCGAGCGTTGGCACAGGACTCTTAAATCAGCGATACTTTGCCACGATCCTGACCACTGGTGTGAATGGCTACCAGTCATTCTTCTCGGGTTGCGGACCACCTATAAAGAAGACATACGAGCATCGCCTGCAGAATTGGTTTTCGGCACGACTCTGCGAATACCATCGGAGTTTTTTGTTGATACCCCGCAGAGCACGAACGAAGCCGAATTCGTCGAGAATCTTCGTAGTGCTATGCGCAAGATTCGACCCCGAGAGACGGCCAGACATGGAAAACGGAGTATTTTCATGCATCGAGACCTGCAAACGTGCAAGAACGTCTTTGTGCGTAACGATTCGGTTCGACCCTCGCTATCACCACCTTACGAAGGACCGTTTGCGGTGATCAACCGAACCGATAAATTCTTCAAGCGCACTTGAAAGAAAATGCATCTCCAGTATTCGCCAAAGCACGCGACGTTCCACATGCACTACGAGAACGATATGCAAAGGAGATCGAGATTAAAATCAAGTCGGGTTTCTACAAAAAGGTTGAGTATTCGGAGTGGGCATCACCAACTCATGTGGTTGTGGCAGCCGTACCGTTTTGTGAACGGTACTGTTATCGTGTACCGGTAACTTCAGTTATCATCCACACGCACTACACTCTTTACTACTACTTACTACTACTTACACATTTATTCACTTACTTAATACTTACTACTACTTACACATTTACTCTCTTACTTACTATTTACACAATTACATTAAGTTAACTAGCTAATACTACACACATACTAATACTGAACATTATAATTCTCATTACACTTCTACACATTCATTTTTATAATAAATTAAGTTAGTCTAAGCGCGCACCTCAAACCGATCGGTTCTACTCTTGCCTTATTGCCTAAACCTCAGTAATATCACACGAAGCAGCTAAATATACCTACTAAATTCGTTAAAAAATATCGATTCAAGGTCTTGAAATGCTCCAGCCATTCTAGATACCACAACTATCTAATGCTTTCGTTTGCTAATTTAATAAACTGGCTGTTCTGGCTGAGGCATGATCTGTTCATGTGGACACTCAAAAAGAAGTTTACGGGTCGTCTGGTGCCATTCTCATTACATGATCAGCCCACCGATGCCTGGCGAGTCTGTATTCATTGTACGATGGTGAGGTCACCGTACAGCTTGTAGACCTCGTCATTGTAGCGGGTAATAATTGACCAGAGTTCATGTCTTAGAGTCTTCACATAAGTTTGGGCAAAGAAGGTAATGGTCTAAGCTTAGGTTCACAGACAGACACTTTTTTCTTAGGGCGTTTCCTCACTGTATTTTGACCTTATCCCGGTTTTGCTCGGATATTTGTGATGGTGGTTGTTGGGTGATTCTGCTGGATGTTGGGTTTGGAATTACTATTGTTGTTTTCTTGGCTATTGCTGAAGTCGGCTGATTCTATTGCTGAGTGATAGGTTTCGTCAGTTAAGTCTCCGTGATACGAGACCTATAAATAAATAAACAAACAAGAAAAATAAAATACACAAGTGTTGTGACGCACACCATGTGTGCCTCCTTAAGGTACGCATCTTATTTGGCCCCTATAGCTGAGGATGCTACAAAGTTGAATCATTTATAGGACAGCTACCACTAAACATCGTTGGCTCTGGCAAAGTTTTAAATTTTCACTATCAACTTCAGGTCTTTGCTAGCCAGGATTTCGCGTATGGGGGTATCCGGGTTTCTGTCGATCCCTCCGACATAACAAACGACCCAGATTGTGATATCCGATACCGCTGCTACATACCTTTGAAGTAGCCGGATTATTACGCTGTAGATGTGCGCCCAAAGCGAAGTGGTTCGACATGAGCTGAGACATCATTCGAAAGAAAGCGCGATCTACAAGGAGCCCACCGAACCAAGGCCGCAGGGATACCTCCTGAGTGATCGAGGACAAAAGCCGTCCAAAATACATCCGCTTCGAGACATACAAAATTGCTGTTGGGAACGAAGGTATTCATGAGATGAGATAGTTCGGTCGTAAAAAGCGCCTTGTTTGGCCAATAGATCTGTCTTCTCATTGCCGGGAATTCCGCAGTGTGAAGAGATCTAGATGAGCGATATGCGAAATGCCTTGTTAAACATTGAGCCAAGGATCTCCAAGATTTTCTATATAAAATAGTCTTTTGATAGATTAAAAGTAATCGCCTATCTGTAAAGATAAAGAACTGGTCAGGAGTACAGGCACTAATAATATGAAGCACGTAGAAAATTGCAGCAAGCATGACAGTGTATACAATCCACGGTTGTCTAAATTCGAATAGATACAAAGTCTTCACCAATACACATAACCTTCACCAGAACTGCTTATCTCACAATCTAGCTCTCAGAGAAATACTTTATCCTGATGTATGCAGATGAAATGCTGTTTTGTTCTATAATTAATGAGATTCAATGTATTCAGCATTCAACATTGCTCGATAATCTAGAAGGTTAAATTTATGTTTCACCATTTCATCGAAGCATTGTGCACCTGTCTTTAAGTTTCAAATCGACCCTTTCGTTATCGTTAACCATGCACGATTACAGCCACCCAATGCAACAACTTCTTTCGCATGATCGGGCAGAGAACAGAACGCAGCAAATCAATACTATTACTCCCGACGATTGCGGTCTGTACGTTAATATTGACGAGCTCTCTAAAGGAACCGTGAATGCAATCAGCGAAGTAGCGCTTTCATCATCAGTAAACCCGCGCGGAACTAGCCAATGGGCAGCCTCGGTACGGACAGCCCCGGCCGGCAGATGACGATCTAAATCGCACGGAAAGACTTGAGGCACGGAACAAAACAATCAAAAAAATCCTTACCATCCATTTCCCAACGGAGGATCGCCACCAGCAATCGTAAATTGTTGGTCCGTTTTTGCACAGCACCCACAGGCTTCTCGCTTATGCATTCTCGTTTGCGAAACGTGGTGAATATGAGCGTTTTTTGCTGCGTCCCAGTTTTCACCATTCTTCCTACACAATGGTCGCTGCATTGGCAGGATGTTCCGATGCACTTTCATTTCACTTCAATCGGACACCGCTAACCACATGACATGCAAAAAGAACGCGCCGTGTGAGTGTGCTTTGATTCCGTGATGGTTTGTGATGTGGCCGATCAGGGGAGGAAGAAAATTTACATCTAATGTGTGCGGCGGGATTGGGAATGGGGGTTGCTTCTTGATTTAGGTTCGTACCGGACCAGCAGCTGGTGAATCGTTTCATCAGTTGCGGTAATGGGAATAAGCGAAAGGAATCATCCATTGCATTCAAGGATGAATGTATTGAGACAGAGTCTATCAAATGAGTTTTTCAAAAAAGATTTTTCGTAGTATGTCAATAATACATTGTAGTTTGAAGTATATTAAGACACACATAAAAACACACAAGTATAAAATTTTACCTCATTTTTTTCTCAAACAAAATATCTCTTATCGACAGCATTCTGAAGAAAGTGGACCCATGTAATGCTTGCAAATTTGATATATTCAGCCACAGATACGTTTAGGCTTCAGAAGCACCTTTTACCCATCAGCGTTGGTCGGCTTGTCGTATTACGCCGCCATCGATGAGCGCTAAAACGTGATCCATGTTGAACATCCATATTGAATTTGCTCATTTGAGTTGATACGGTGCGATCGACGATGCAATATTGGAGACCTTTACGCAGGCTGTGTAACAAGGTGGCAGCGACTCGTTAGCGAATCTGCACCATGGTGTCATTCTGTGTCTTTTCCCATTGTGCTTTTAGTACTACATGAACTGAGGTGTTTTGCACCCTATGAGGTTATCATGAGGAACGAAAAAGGAGCATACAATTTAAAATGAACCGCCAATGGTTGCAGGTTTTTACTTCGGTTTTGTTTCTTACTGTTTTGGATTTTTTTATATATTACGATTTTATGCAACTGGTTTGCTAAATATTATCTAATTTAGATATAAATTTCGATTCAATTTTGTGATTTATGATAAATGTGTCAAAGATTTTCTGTTAATAAAAATATCAGAATATCAGTTAAAGCTAATTCAAAATGTCATATTCAACAAAATAAAAGGATAACTTAAAAAATCTGTTAGAGATTCCTTCATTAAAACTCAATCAGATGATTGAAAATATAATCTATTTAAAAAAAGTAGAAACAAAACAAAGCAACAAAACAAAACAACAAATAAGAACTAAAATTATTGAAAACACAATGAAACTCTAAGAAAAAGAAGAGGAAATGTAAAGATTAAAACAGTACTTCATACACCATAAATAATTAACCCTACGGCCAGGCCATATAAATAAAAAAGTAAGATAAAAAATTCCCCATTTACACAAATTTGGGTAAGATTTTATGTAACATCCATACAAAATTGTATAATATTTTGCCTAAATCTTCGGATCTAACAGAAAAATTGATACTTTAATTTTGCAATATTTTTGAAAGTTAATCTAAGCGATGATTTGCTTTATCAATTACAAAAAATATAGTCTAATAGAGACAGTGACGGACAATGTGAGTTTCGTAAAGTGGCCCCTTTGAAGAAGAAATTTAGATTTACACCAATAAGGTAAGACCATTCAATTTCAAAATTTGCTAACAGATTTTGTTGTTGTATTAAGCAACTTCTCTTCACTATTTTGACTTTACCTCGGGTTATTTTGCTTTTGATAGAAATTAGTTTTCTTGTGATGAAAATTTTTCCGAACTTAAATTATTAATTTGATATTTCTTCTATGATTTGGTTATCATTGAACAAAAGCAAAATTACGATGGAATGTTAGGATGTTGAAAATGTTGCCAATTTTGGTATGGTTACACACTTAGTAGAAGAATCGAAATCCGTAGTTTTCGTACATAAAGATGGTCTGATTTTACTTGAACTTACTGTATTGCTGTACGATTTTTAATAAACTTGTCTTATAAGTATTTCTTCTTCTTTCTTAGTCTAACGACCTCTTTCTCAATTCTCAATTTCCACAATCAATTTATATTATTTATGAGCTAAATTTTAAAATATGCATGCAATATTTGATTACTTGATTTGATACTAGATTAAAAGAAAATAAATTGTCACTTTCTCATTCTTAGTCCGATATTAACTACAGTTTTTCTGCAAATCTCATCCAATTTTATTCGCTAGAAAAGTTAGTGCAACGAACCAGAAAACGCTTACCACTGTCTGGAAGCACAATGACACACATGGGTAATGGGTTTTTAAAATTTTAAATTATAGTAAACTCCCATCTCTTCAAGCACCGGAACGCTTATCTTACCAAGCTCACCGACCCACCCGAGGCCCGGAAAAGCGATCGACACTAAAGTGTCATTGAGCGTTGACGATAAGCTATTAAAGTGTAGCAAACGAGCGTGGGAACACTGTAGGTGGGGTCTCCCAGTCCGGGCTGACCTGCTCCCCCCCCCCCCCCCCCCCCCCCCTCCCCTTTTCGGTGTGTCGAATGTTGCAACAACTGGCTACATAGTTCATTATCATCGCCCTGACGAGCGGCGGCCCGGGAGCAGGGCCAAGTATCATGCGACGTATCATGTGCGGTATCTCTTTTGTGTAATTTATGCAGAGTTTTCTCAGCGCTGGGACATGACGAAAACAGCGTGTTCGTCCTTGTCTCCTACCAACACAAAATTCCCTCGATGAGCGACATATGTTTTTACTTTCCCCAAAATCCGTTCCACAACAGGAATATGTGCTGGCGAGGGAATTTGGGTGGAGGTGAATGTATGTTTTCACAATTTCTCACCTTTTGGCAGGGAAGTGGTACTACAAATGAGGGAGATATAGGGGATACACATACCGTATCTTGCACACGCACACATTGTGATATGTAATCTCGGCAACGTACATGTTGCTGGAGATGAAAACATACATCGGTGAGGTTGTTTGATATTTCATCCTTTCCATTCGAATTAAAGAGCGATAAACTTTTACCTACGACACAAGGATGCTAATTATGTGATTTATGGCTCCGATAGTCAGAACTGCCCCAAACAGTATATACCGATTGTGATAACAAACATAAAAAAACATGGATGAATATATTGTGTGCTGAAATTCGATACACTTTGCTCCAAAATAATGAGTTTGGTAGTAATAATTTCATAATTTAAGTCTCTGATTACATGGCCTGGCATAATGAAAAACAAACCAGTTTAAAAAAACTCCTTTCGTGCTTACTACTACTCTATTTCCTTTACTTAATTCAAAACAACAGCTACGTTGCCTTCTCCGTTTATCACGAACTAGTTAACTGAATCGTTATCTATGTCCAAGCGAAAATGAGCGTCGATCTTGTTAGCAATGACACGTACTGTCAAAGAACTAGCTACCAACCGTCGGCTACCCCATGTTGAAAACTGCTTGCTCAGGTTTGTACCATTCGTGGAAACCCATCAGCAAGTGTGGAAAAGCGATGCGTTTGCAAAAAGCTTTCGCTGGAAAGTTTTAATGATCTACCGAGATTGGTGCGACACGTCAATTATTGAATTATGCTTCTGCAGCAAACAACTTTGAAACAGAGAAAAGCCGTTAAAACAGTCCCACTCTGACGGTAGCACCATTTTGTGATGTACGAAGATACATTTTGTGGAGTAATGAAGCTAGTATGTGAGGTTATGAAAGTGAAATGCCTTTTTCAGCATGGTAAAGTTCTAGGCCGGTTTTAGCTGGCTGGAGAAAAGAAATAAATGTTAGTGTTTGTATGATGGCTTTGAGAATTGGATATGCATTAAGAGTGTGAATTAATTATTTTAAATTGGGGTTAGGTTTCAAGTCTAGTTTAGTATGACAGAGTTGCTGATAGCGAACTATTAAGAGGATGCCTTGTACATGCGATTCCTTTTTAAATTTTTAATTTATTAGTGTACCATATGGTTTCTGCTTTGAAACACATTTGAATCTTCTACAAAATGTATTCAATGTTAACCAATAGTTTTATTCTACTCCCCATTGTACCTTTCTTTTATCTATTTATTTATTAAAACGCACGATAATTTCTCTCTAAAGCACACCCATATTCAAACGTAGCGCTTTCCACAATTAATTACCTTTAAGCGCATAACCAGCCGACCATTTTAGGTGCCATCAGTGTCCATGTGGTACGAACACGAACCAAATGCAAAACGGGACAATGAATCCTTAATGCAGCATTCGGTACGCCTGCTTGAACACAGGAAGAAGAACCTCTTCACCCGAAACCCGAGGTCATCAATTAATGGCCACCGGTTTGGCTCGGTTGTCACCGGCACAATCGGTTCGCCTGAGTACGGTTCGGTTGTCACAACAGCGTTTTGCCCCGAACGGGAGCCAGTGCTTGCTACTTTGCTAATGTGCAAGTGGATTAATATGGCCAGTAAGCAGCCAACCCGGGGTTCGCTAGCAAAGGCCATGTGGCGTATGTAATTGCCCAGATAAAACCCCTTGGTCCCGGACGCGTGATGACGATTGCGGGAAGTTTGCGTCGGGCTAGGAAGCGTCTCCGCAGCGGTCGCAATGGATGGATGAAATGCAGGCGTGTATACATTGAGGCTCATAAATTTTGCTGTTATCATGTCAGGGAGGTAAAATGGCAGAATAATATTATTGATAATTGTGTCATTTATTATCGAAACCAATGCGGGGGGGCGATAATGTCGATGTGTTGATGTTCCATTTCCAGTGTGCCGAAGCGTTATGAGTTATGCTGTGGTAAGGAAATTAGTGTAAATAGTTTGACTTAGAATCGGTTCCGAAGACTATTTCATCAAATACTGTTGAAAATGGACTAGTTAAAATGATGATTCAACTTAAGTTTTTTTGGCAAAATACGTAATAAAATATACTCCAACAAGCTTGAACTCCAACTTTAGCTTGAAACAAGGTAACACTGCTATGCCACATTGATGCAATCCGCAATCTGCAGATCTAGTTGTGCAGGGGTCTCTGTACCACTCAAGCAAACGATGAAACGTGGATTGCGATAGAGATAAATCAATTCGCTTCCTTCAATTCATCATCATTCTGACCGTGACAAACGATCGTGCGATGCGTTTTCGAACGGGTTGACGCTTGTCTGCCCAGAACTTAACACATCAACACGTCGTTTTATTTGACAGCAGTATTGAACAATGGGAAGCGTTTCGAGGCAAGAAACGCCATTGATAACAATAGAAAAATGATACAAAATCATAAGAATAGCATCGTGTGGGACACTGTCTTGTACTGGAAAACCAACAGCAAAAAAAGAGCTGGAGTTCGGCTGTCAAAAAAGTTCCGCAAGAGTGCGATTTCTTGTACAAAAAAACGTGGTACAAGATGTCTGAACACAACGTTCTGCCTTAAGATTTCTTGAATGGTGCTCAATACTGTAAAATTTTCATTTTAAACTTCAAATAATATCTAACTTTTATGTCCAGTTTAACTATCAGATGGTGATACAGACAAGAAATTACAAGAATCTATTGTAAAATCAACACTTTAACTCACCTATACCTTACCGGTACCTTTAGAGTGAAGGTGCCGAGAGACAAAAAAAGTGGATACCCACTGAATGCCATAAATAAGGAGTGAAATGGAAACACTCGAGATTTGATTTATGAAAACCAGGTCGCCCAATGTCGGCTGCAGCGCATAAGCTATAGTTGTGCGACGCAAAACGCCGTTGGTGGAGGGGGATAGTTTTTCCTTGAACCGTGGTTTGTTTGTTGACATTCGAGATTGTTGCAAAGTGCAGTGCAGTGCAAGAAAAGCAATTTCTTAATCTTGCACCGAGAAGTGGTCCATGGACGGACGGCCACTAAGCGAGCGTGGGATGGAGGCAGCGGGATGAAATTTATACCATCGATGACTTAAAGCAATTAAAACTCGTGCTGTTGAATATAAAGAAGTTTTCGTACAGATCTGTAGGACGAGGAGGGTTGGGAAAATAACACGAGAAACTAGTGGAAAACTTTTGCTGTTATAACTGGTAAGAATATTAATGATGTTTTCTACGAAACAGGTGGTGTAATGGATGGGTTGTTGGTACTCTGGCGAGCAAAGAAAATGAGATTTTCTGAGCATTACTCTCTGTGGGTAGCAAACTATCATTACCATTGTTGTAACTTTAAGTGTTCGATTGTTTGCTTCAGCTTTTGAAAGAACGTTTTATTCATTCTTTTTTAAAATAAAATTGATGAAATAGTTCGATTTTATTGTATTCATATTCTCTTGTGGATTTATATGGGCAATATGTCCTTATGTGGGGCGGCCCGGTGGTGTATCCGATAGCGGCGCCGGTCTTCACACGGCAGGACCGGGGTTCGAATCCCAGTGGACCGCCTCCCCGTACGCAGGACTGACTATCCAGCTACGGGTAAAACTTAGTCACAGAAAGCTAGCAATAGCTGGCAGGCCAAGACCTCACGAGGTTGTAGTGCCAAGGAAGAAGAAGAAGAAGAAGATATGTCCTTAAATCCAAACCAACCAAATTTTTGTGAATGTTTTATTATTGTTTATAATTGTAAAACCAGTCATTCTAGAGCTTCTGAAGAAAAAACTTCTCCAGTAAAAATATCTGTCACCACGAAAAAAACTGGAACATATAGTCCCAATAGTACTCACAACCGCTTCTAACACATGAACTTTATTTTGTCCTTAACTTTTCTTTTCTATGTTCTTTATGTACTTCAGAATATCTTAAAGTCCATCTAAATGTTTTATTATTTCTTCTATTTCATTAAAATCTTCACTTTCTTCAACTTATCTTTCTGGTGTTACATTTATTTGTAGCCTTGGTGTGATACTCGAAGACAAGCTGTACTTTAAAGCACACGTTGAGTAAGTGTAAGTGAAAGCCAACAAGACATTTGAATTCATCATCCGATTACCTGGTGATTTCAGAGACCCAAATTCTTTTTGGCTTTTTGCACTCTGTCTTTGAGTATGCCTTTGACATTTGGTGTCCATTTACTGTCGAAAGTTCCATTAGAATTGAAAATTTTGAAGTTTATTTAGTCTTGAGTAACCTTGAAATGTATGTTACCTTTGTCGCTTTATGAATCACGTAGATTTCTGTTTGGTCTTGACTCGTAAAGCTAATGGTGTCATGTGATTCAAGTTATTGATCGCCTGCTAGTTGGGTTTACAGATGCTCCAGACCTACTTTCATGTGTTTGTTTGTATGTTTCTTCATGATTCCTCCTGAATGATCATCTAAGAGATATCCTAGCTAGAGCTACAATGGAGAAGCCCCATCAATGATGAGTTCTTTGAACAGTACGGTGATCTCACCATTGTCCAGCGAATTAGAGTCGTCAGGTTCTGGTTTTCAAGATAAGTATGTAAGTATGGCGACCCGGTGGTTATTACGACAGCGGCGCTGGTCTCCACTCGGCAGGACCGGGGTTCGAATCCCGGCGGTCCACCTCCCCTTACGCAGGACTGACTATCTAAGTCACTGAGTCACAGAAAGCTAGCAATAGCAGACCAAGCCCTCACGAGGTTGTAGTGCCAAGGAAGAAGAAGAAGTATGTAACTTGGGACTAAACATGCTTTCGGAGTTCGTATTGTATACGCAACTTTCAGGTTCACCCTTTCTTTATAAAATAATTTTATTTATTATATTTAGTTGACAAACTATTGGTACACAAATTTTAAATACAAATAATTGCGCCGAGTCAACCATATGATTCACGTTTTTTGTCTATAATAAATGAGGCAGTAGGTTTCTTTCATATTTTTCATTAAACATTCGCCTCTTGTTATTACTATGAATGTTGCTATTGACAGTAGCAGGTCAATTACAGTAAAAGTTTATGAAAATAATGGTGATAATGAGTATTTCTACTTAAACATGCGTCTAAACATAAATACAATATTTAAAAATCCCAATTCCACCTCAAAACACACCGGTTACTATGAAATTAAAGCACATAACACCACCGGCAATGCACATATTATGGTCATTAAAATAGATTTCGTTCCAATTAAAAGCGCTCGTTTGTTTTACGGCTCAATGATCAATGCAATAAAGGCAGGGTTTATTTGATGCTACTGCTGCTG
Source organism: Anopheles maculatus (assembly GCA_002091835.1). NCBI lineage: Eukaryota > Metazoa > Arthropoda > Insecta > Diptera > Culicidae > Anopheles > Anopheles maculatus. The sequence continues at coordinate 637,065 of KZ061567.1, read as the reverse complement.
CTGTGACCTTTTTGCAAACCGGGAGTGAAACAAAAACGGGGCGGTAAAAAACCGGGCGACGACAATGCGTGACCATTGTCGACCGTCCTGATGTTAGCAATTGTTTGACAACCGCATTGCGCTCCGGATGGGTTTTTTGGGAATGAATGTTGGTGCGTGAAACAATGAGATTGTCTTGCAAAAAAAGCAGAGTACGGGGGGGTGTGCCTGTGTCGTAAAAAGGTGTTACGAATTTTACGCTAGTATCGGCAAGTCTTCTCCCTGCCGGTAAAGGTCACAGTAACACGGGGTAAAGGTATTTTAATGAATGCACCAAGCCACCCCACAAGCAGCCCGCAAGGTTGGGAAGCGGAAACTCATGGAAACCTTCCAGGGAAGGCCGAAATGTATGCGCATCTTTTCCCAGCTTTTCTTGGCGATGTGTTTGGGCACCAGACCAAATCCAGTTTTGGCAATGATGGCGATGATGGTCGTTCCTGCACCATTGTCAAGATGATTCGATACTGTCCAGAGATTCATTTCCATCGGGGCGGCGTTGCATTCGGCTGTACTGTGCGGTACGCAGGTGGCAGGGTCGGCGGCCAAGTGCTATAAACTTTTGAATTTTAAAACCAAGACAGCACAATAAAAACCTTAGGCGAACGGGCTGTAAATGTGTCCGGGGATGGGAATACCAAACAAACCAGAAATAAAACTCACCCGCTCGGCAATGGCCCCGGGAGCGGAAGAGCAGTGAGCAAACACTGCTGAAGGACACTAAGCACTTGGCTAGCGGATCCGGAGAATGGGTTTCTGCTCATGCCGGACAAACGGTGAACACCTGAGCGGTAATAGAATTCACCTTTGCTGAATTTATTTAGATAAACCCCATCTCTACGCTAAGCATCTCGTCCAAGCCCTTTTTTGGGTCCTTTTGCCTGAATAAAGTTCTTCGCCCTCAAGAGTCTTATTGCTTTTGGGAAGCTTTGTTTCGCTTGTTTGTCTTTTGCCTCTCTTGCCAACCGTTCAGGATGTGTTTTTTGTTGAAATTGCACAGTTTACCGAGTGTCTTTAAGAGGAATGCTTTGTTTTGGGGATTGAAAAGTGATTTAATAGTAACAGAGAGGGATAATTTTAGACCCAGCGGTGGAGAGTAATATGTAGACGCTATTGTTAAGCTTCAAAAAGTTAATGCTGTATCCGTGTTATTAAACAGACGGTTGAAAACAAGCGCAATATTATTTTATTATTTATATCCTTCAGTGCCTGCAAGTGATATTTATTTTAAGAAATCAATTTAATCCACCCATTAACGACACCGTTCCCTAACTTGTTGATATAACTAAGCGAAAGTGTTCTACTGGCTCGCCAAAAAGTTTAATTAATATTTCATCAAACGCGTTAGCAACAATGGCGCTCTCCGGTGGATGTAATTTATGTTACGTCGTAAAGCACTAAGTCGCCTAACACTGTTTCGGGTAACACTTGCCACACCGAAGCTTGCAGCAGGACGATTAAAGCATAGATACTCCAGTTTCGGTTACCGGCTCCATCTATCCGTATCTAAAGATAAAAGTAAAATCGATTTTCATTATCTTTTTACGGCCATATTTTTTTTTTTTTTGCCTATCCAAAGGTTGGGTGGGGTTGGTTGGATGGTTGTTTTTTCGTCCTGACTCGCTCCCTCTCATTTTTAATGCTATCACTGATTGTGTAAGCTGGGCATCGTTCCGGTCGATTTGCCGGACCGTGATCATTTTAATGGAGTACTAAATTGCGGTACTTGTGGTTTGAAAAATCTAGCAGCAATGTATTTTTTTGTCAGTCTCGCTCTCCTTTTCCATCGCAGCATGCCACCCACCATTATTTGCCAGTTGGATAAGGTTTAGACATGAGGGAGTAACGCTCGTAAATTGATAGATCGTGTTTGGAAGTTTTTTTTTTTAATAGCGAAAGTTTAACTTTTTTTTATGGTTAGTGCGGTTGTTTGGAGGTTTGTAAAAAAAAATGTTGCTTAAAGCCGCAATTCCGTTTTGTGACGCACATTTTGTTTCGTAGGTTGTGTTATGATAACAGTTTTGAACAAAATGAGCTGTGACGTCATAGATCCAGTGCCACTGTACGTCATAATGTTGTTGAAAGATGCCATGATATTAATTTAACATAAAATTGCATAAATAGGTAGAATGAGGTGTATGTGACTACCTAATTAACTAACTTTTTTATTAGGAACGTGGTATCAAAATATGTATTCATTAGGTCCAGGGAAGCCTCTAATATGTTAGTTGAAGTGGCTAGTTTTTACTATCAATACTTCAGCTTTTTATGAAGTCCCTTAGCAGCATTGGAGACCCCATTGAATCCAGAGACAGAGTTCTTATACGGCTGTTTAAGCCCCAATTTCGACGAGGGTTTGAAGCTCGTGGAATTCATTGTCCTTTTATAGGAAAATTCAACTCCAAGTAGGGTCTCTAAACATTTACGTAGCACTAGAATCAACCCCTGACTACCCGAATAGTCCTAAAAAATAATGTTTAGATGTTTTCAGCTCTTGCTCTGTCTTAAAGATCTGTCTTGCTAACAGATTCCAACAAAATTTCCGTTGGTCATTACGAATGTCAGCTGGAAGTCCTTTTCCGAGATATGTCTATTATGAGCGTCACCAGCCGCTCATTATGATTGATTTTCTATTGTGCTGACTTTTAGGATTTGGACAATGGATTTAAAATAACTATGTTGTTTTTTTCTAGGATATTTTAGCTTTATGAATGGATGTTCGGTGCCTTGTCCTAAAGAACCATTTTAAGCTTTAATCGTTTGTCGATTTTATGCACAATTTTATTAGGAGTTTGAAATCAGTTTAAAGGAAATTTCGAAAAAGCCGTTGTTTAACAAAACAGATTCTAGTTCGTTTCATTGAAGCTATCCTATTCGCAATACTACTTCTTCGCCATTTTCTAATGGGCTTCCAAATGCTCTAAATGCATTTGCCTGCAAACCGTGCTGACCAGCCACAAAATTTATGCTTTTTTCGCAGCAAATAATTCTAAGTTATGGCTTAATTGCACCACCCCCAAAAACGATCTCGGCTGCCCACGGACGGCGTGTGAACGTACGGCAAGGATGGCAGATATGAATGCTGTTCACTCGCGCACCGGTTAGCTGGTGCCATCCTTTTCGATTAATTACACGCCACCATTCATCGTTCGAGCGCTGGCAAGCATAACGAGCTCCAAGGCAATGCTAATGATTCTTACCAGCGCCCAGGTAGCAGTGTTGCTTTTTTACCATTGGTTTCGGTTTGCCGGCTACGAGAACATGGTGTGGATAAATACATATTTGCTTACTGCGGCAGCACACCAAACTGCGGGAGGGCGAGTACTGTGCTGCTGCTGCTGCTGCTAATGACAGCTGGGCCTCCGTAAATGAACGATGTCCCGGAACAAGTGAGAACTGTTTTGGGTTCTTCTGCTACTACTGGGTACTGCTGCTTGTTCGATGATAATGACTGTCATGAAAATGGTGGATTGCCAAAAATCGCTGTCTATCCTGTGTGTCGCTCGTGTGTGCGTGGCTTTGTGTGCACTGTTGGCAGTTGGTGAATAAAATAATTTCTGGCCAGCCAGTTCAAAAGGCAGCGTTGTCAGCGTCAAGCATTTGCCACCGTTCTGCTAACGTTGGTAAGAGAATGCGATTAATTATTTCCGACGACTGATACTAATTTATGACTTTCAAAGTTCAATTGTGTTTTCTCCCCATGCCCTCACTGTTGGGCGCAGTTGGAGAATTATGATGGGTCAGATTGAACGAAGCTGGAAGGATCGTGCGACTACTTTAAGTGATGTATAATAGAGATGAGTGTAACGTTTTGATTAAACGAATAATTTCACTCTTACTACGATTCGATTCATTGAAGAACTCATTCTGAATTGAGTCCTGAGTTGCAATGCTCCACAGGGATTCGAATTTCAGCGACTTTTTACCGCTCTTTTGATAGTTGGATCGCAGAGATTCGATAAAAAGAGTTCAATTTTTAGAGTTTTAATAATTAAGCTCACTTGCAGGAAATTTCTGATCCAAAAATGATCCAAGAGAGATCCGTGATCTGAAATGAAATGAAAGATAAATCCTGAGACTTCGATCTGAAATAAGAGACTTAAGAAAATCCGTGCTCCAAAATAGGGAATAAGAGATCAGGGGTCTGAGAGGGATTCGAGATCCGATATCCGGGATTCGTGATAATTCTGAAGTCTTGTATCCGAGATCAGTGATCCGAGATTCTGACTTCATTATCCAAGAGAGATCTAGAACTTGAGGTCTGAGATGCTTTTTGTTTAATTTTTGTAAATCTTATATTATTTTTAAACTAGATCAATGTTTTGCTTAATACCGTCATTAATATCGCATCCAAAAATACTAAATAAACTCTTTGTCAAGAAGTAGTTTAATTTGTTAGCAAGATTGAAATCAATCTCTCACTCTTACTAAGTAGGCACAACACTAAAGTCTGTGCGTAAGAGCCGTTCACGGAAACGTGGTGTAATTAACTTTCAAAATATTTAAGCAAGTCTTTTCAAACAGAAAATATAGCTAGCAATGTTTGTTATATTGCAAGCTGATTACAGTGTTTCACACATTAAACTGATGCAATGTAAATAATTTCCTTAAACAAAACAAAAAAGAGCTCTCAATCGGGTACAACTGCTTCAACTTCCGAATGGCCATGTTTTGAATTCCCTACGGAGCGCCTGTCTGCAATAAGTTACGGACTGATTTATTGGCTCACTGCCGACGGATATGTACAAATCAATTGTTCAGCTGAAAGCCAATCATAAATCAACATTTTCAGCACCACAATGCCGCTGCCACAAAAAATGAACCACGATGTGGATCCGTGTGTGCCGGTATTTTGTGTTTTTGTTTTTGACATGTTGTTCCCTCCACATCTGACCCTGAGAAGCTGAGCCAACGGGGTTGATTTTTTTCCCGGTCGAAACACACTCACCCAGGGCACGGATCGGTGCCGTTAATGGGAGAACACCACCCATTGCCACATTACGCTTTTGGGCAAATAAATAGATCGATAAATTTTACAGGATGTAAACTCACACGATCTACCCATCCTACACTGGGTGGGTAATTTCCCTAGACCGTTTCGGCCGCGTTGGCCGGTCTCAGTAAAACATGGACGATACGTACCCAACACGTTTTCATCATTAAGCGGACGGCGATAACAATGGATTTATTAAATTACATGGATGGAAAAACACACGCGCTGGTGGCAATGATCATTGCGTGCGAACAATACAATCTGGGAAGCGGTGGCGCAATGTGATTTTTCCGATTTCCGCGCACTTTGCAGAAGTGAAATGTACAGTTTAACGGCTTGTTATTCGTTTTTGGCTAGGCTTATGTTAGGGTTCTGTGGAAATATGTCGAAGGGGAAATAAAATTATAATTTAAAACAATGGATTATGAAATTCCATGTAGACTTATACATTTACTAGAGAAAAGGGAATTTTAAGAAGCTTGAAATAGCTATGCAATTTTTTTAAAAGAAAATTCTTTGTTTGTATCGTTTATTTCGGAGTTGTGTATGTAAGAGGAAGTCGTTATTTCCTGGCCGTTCTACATGAATAAAAAAATAGGTCGTTATAGTAATTATAATTTATTTATTTTACATCGATCTGGTAACGGTTGCATAAAGCTGATAAGATATAGTTAATTTCATATTAAAAGTATTTAAAACAAACTTCATAATTATACTTAATATGTGAATCAAATTTGTGATCAAAATATTAGGTTAATTAATGTTCGGATGCAGGAGGAAGAGTTGATGGAAAGTGTTTATAGGAATATTGAGCTTAAAGAGATGAAAAGAGGAGTTGATGAGGCTTATGAAGTCAAGAAACCGATCATTTGAATCATGTTGAGTACAACAAAAAGAAACAAACAGCATTTAGCGAGCAAGATGGCACATAGAAGGATCGATCGTTTTAAAGAGCATACCTGCTACAACGCATGTTTGCGTCTTCACTACTGTGTTTCTAAATTGGAGAGTTGGGCATGTCTATGATCGTCCGAAGAGTATCTTAAACAAAAATATTGTAAAGGCTTTTTAAACGCGTCCTATACGGAAGGCCTGTAATGAACTAGGTGGGTACCATACGGCTTTTGCATATTCCAAGATAAATCGTACAATCGATAATCGTAAAGATAACACCAATATCCTTAATATTCGATACTCGGGTCAGGTTAAAGTAGTCAATTTGATAATTAAACAAGACTGGAGAAGATTAGCGTCTGGACGATAATACACAACAATTTTACACACATAGAATTAGCAGAGCACGAATGAGAAGTATTTATCACATAATTTTAAAGAATTTGACAGTCATTTTTAGCTCAAAAAGTCAATCAGATCGAGAGTTATCAAGCAATAGAGTACATATATCGTTAAAAATTGATGTAAATAGTACTGTTAGCGCCAGCGCTGGTAAACTACGACTTTAAACGTGGGTAGGATGGCAAGGAAACGTAAGGACGCACATCCGGCAAAAGGATAGTACGTTGCCTCAGATGATCTTTCTCTTTTCCATCAATCCACCGAGAAGACAGGATAGGGAGAGCTTGAGTGCTCGCATTACCCGCTCGCACTCAAAACAACTGAATCGCCGACTACAGTAACAATTACCAAGGTAAATATTATGTCTTGTGGAGAACCAAATGATGTTATGTTATTATTGGTAAAATGGAAATACTATTTATGCATACTTATTAATTTCTCTCTATCTTTAAGCGTTAACCGTGTTGAATTTTAAGATCTTTTTAATGATTATTTGGAGGCCTTTGTTGGAGGGTCAGAGAAAAAAAGAATCGTCCACAACTTGTTTCACAAGTAACTTCAGCGAACAAATATTACTTTCATCAAACGCTTGATATGATTACATCAAATGCTTAATTTAAAGATGAATAATATCATATGGACACTTCTTTGTAGTTGTTGCACTTATACGATGGAGGTGAGTATTTAGCCAATAATGATTTGAAAACTTTGTAAACATTGAGGTCTTATATATTTTTACAATTGTTTGTAGATATTTCGGTAGTACTTTTAGAAAGTAAAGGGTAACTTCTGAAGAAATATAGCACGCAAAAGAACTGCCTTGTACCGACAATAAAACAGAATAAATTCATGAGAGCTAATATTGAATAAGAAAAGTAAAGTGCATCTCTGAAAAATAATTTTCAATTACTTTTAACTAACTGTCGATTTATTTTAAAGAAATGATATTTTCACTCCTTTTCACATCAGAATATCCGTCTTCTACTAGTCTATTTAAAACTTCTGTGTCACAAAAATATGGCACAAAAATAACAGAAAATGGCTCGTGACTATTATACTATCATGAATTATTGTAAATATAATGTCTATATCATATCATGGATCATACGTTATCGATTCCTATGGAAATTTAATTGACAAACGTATATATCAAACTATAAACAAAAACTCTACCAGGTTAATGAAACTAGAGGTAAAACTTGGAAAATTTAGTAAAACTCTAGTCCCGTTTCTTCAAGCAACATTTACCAGTTTAGTGAGAAAATTAAATTTTAACTTCAACTGTTTTATCAAGATTTCATCGTTAAAAACCAACTTCTATCGCATCATACCCCATCCGGAGCGACCAGATTTCGCCCCACAAAAGTAACGCGAAGCCTGACAGCGTTAAACATAGAATCCTGGTAAGCTTTTTACTATTCCGTGCAGCTACCGAGTCGATGATCGTTAAAGTAATTATTGATTCAAATATGACAATTACCAGCAGAAATTGAAAGAAATCTAGCCATTCGCGCTTGCTGCACCCGTTTGCTGATTCAGCCCCAGCAACATTGGGCTGGCACACACAGCAACACTAGAAGAAAGTAAGGCTGAACAAAAAGCAAAGAAAATAAAACTAGCAAAAGGGTGCCAAAACAAAACCAAAGCTTGCAATGCACCACCAAAACACTTGCACCGACCGGCATGTTGTAGGCTACATGCCCCGAAACACAACTCGAATGAACGACAGCAACAACAGCAAAAAAAAGGTCGGTGCAAATTGAGTCGTTCCTAGAGCACGTCGGGTAATCGTCAAGCTGTAATTTCGAAGCGATTTCGAAAATTATTCACGTTTTACCGTTTTTCCTACAATCCTTTGCATCGGCTTAGTGCCACCGCGGGTTTCGCCACCGAGTTGTAATCGAACAAGTTCCAGGGCATACCTGTCCGCAAAGTGTCCGCACTCCTGGTGGACCTCCCCAAAACGGGGAGGAGCAAGCGCAGGAGGTGGAGAAGCGAACAGAGAGCAAATTGTTCTTACTGTTTAAAATTCCTCACAGGTTGTCCGTTTGCACATAATCATCGCCGCACTTCAAACCGGTGCACACTGGTGTTTGTTATTCCGTCGTGCTAAGCTGTCTTATGGGGATATTTTTTGTTTTGCTTTCGTTGTTGCTGTGTCTGTGTGTGTCTATTACCCATCTCCTTGCCATCTTTCCATCCATCCACCACATGCTTTTTGTGTGTTGCAGAGTTTTGTGCTATTGATTCAGAGTTTTTCTTCTTTTCTTGCAAGGAAGCGTATTTGTACGATTTCGTACAACAATTTTTTGGCAACTAAAGCAATTTGCTGCAGCTTCATAAAAGTAGGATTTTTCGTAAAGTTTTGATCCGAGCACAGATTCCAGGCGTGGTAGTGTGTCGGCGATGCTTACTGGAAAAAGAGAAGATGGCGCAGTAGTCGGGAGGAGATGTGGAAAAATGTTCCGATGATGTTGGGTTATGTTGTGTTCTTGCAGACGTGTGCCAGAGAACTGATGAGACAGTGTGCGATCGTTCGCTGACAGGAGTACGAGTATGGGACGTTATTCTCACGATGTAACGTCAAGTAACAAATAAAGTGGAACTTGTTTTTACGTCAGCTGTATTACCTGCGTGTTTTGAGTATAATTTCCCAGAATACAAAGCTCAATATGTTCTTGAAAAGCTTAGAGAAATAAAAATTAAATCCAAGACAGCTTGACATGATCTTCAGATCGTCTCGGAAAGCTTTCAAATCCAGAAACTTCACTTCAACAACTGTCTGTCACAATCTGCCTGTAAGAAAATGCCCAATTCCAGTGAAACAAAAGTCCCACAGTGCCGAACCCCGGACCCCTTTTTCCTAGTCATATGCCTTCGTTTACTAAGCTCGGTACTTTTCGGTAGAATGTGCCGAAGAAATTCGCGCACCAGAAAATGTTTCTTTGTTGTCGGTTGTTTCGCTTGTAACACTAGCCGGCGGCACATTTATCTCGCGCGGATCGTGATTGTGGTTTACAAGTACCTTTCGGTCCGGGAGTAGGTACCACCAAGATCCCATACTATTTGCCTGCACGGACCGGTACACGGACCGTCGGTGTGTGGTTCGTTTATTTTGGGACTATCTTGCTGTTTCTTTGTTTTTTTTTCTATGGAACACTTTTCCCTAACAGTAGGCACTTAGAACTTCCCGCAGGAGTTGGCGCGTTCGAGAACTTTCCGGACGGTAAATAGTTCCCATGCTAGCTGCACTTTCTTGCAGTCTTTTTGGTTTGTTTTTTGTTTCTCGTGTTCTGGTGGCGGTTGCCCGGTGCATTCAGCCAAATCTAGGGTGGAAGTTTTCTTTCAAGTTTACTCGTGCATGTTTGCACCCGTTTACGACCGTCCAAACGGACTGTTTTGGACGATTCGGACGGTACAGCATTACGCGGGCTTTGCCGCAAATCTTTACATGTGCTTCATGCATATTTTTGTCGGAAATCCACCAAACTAGTTGTTCGACCCTGGGCTAAGCTGAGCGGCGGTGGTCCGTGGTGCCTAGAATTTCAAATTTGATGAATCAGCACAATTTGGATTGGGCAAATATTAGCCCGCTGATTGATAAGCCAACGTGGTCCGGCGATTGTACAATGGGATGCAAAACATACGTCCGCTTCTCGCCGTACCATACTGCTGCTCTCGTTGTCTGCTTTTGTGCTCGAAAGACTGCCGGCTGCCGGTAAGGTAAGCCCGAAACGGAGATGATTTATGCTAATACGTGCCTTGGATGATCTAAATGCTTTGCGTAAGGCGGTCTCGCGAGACACACTGCTACGTTCAAGTCTCGGGGGAGGGAGATGGAACGGTGCCGGAAAGCTGAGGGACGACCGGGTGGATGTATAACAAATGAACCGACATCAAGGTAAGACGCCCAAGAACTCATTATTTTTGCTGACTGCTTTCGGACACGGGGACACGTAGCCTGAAGTGGTGTGCTGTTTCACCATTTTTCGTGTATATTGAGCGTCATGAAGGTAAAGCTAGGGAGAAAAGAAGAAAAATGAAAGGAACGGTCTTTGTTAAAAATCATAGACAATTTACAATAACAAGCAGCAATAACAACATGATGCAACGTGGTCGTTTATATTTGACATGTTTGGAAATTATTTAAATTAATCTGTTACTGGTGTAACTCGAGTAGCAATAAACTTACACAACTGATTTGGCAAAGAAAGAAAAACTACAAAAATTTAAATAAAGTTTGTGTAATTTATTTGCTTTTTTAAATTTGCTACTTACGACACTATGAAGCGCTTCTGTCATCACCGTTCGGCTGTTTCTAAACAACAAAATTATTGATGAATGCGTCTGATAATGCGATTACTAGAAGCTCCAAGGACAGCTTTTGATCATAACCTTACTTTTATGTAAAGTTTTTACAATATGTTTCTTCAATTTTCTATAAATATTTTAAAAGTGATACGAACATATTTAACATCAGTTTTGTACCGAAAAGATTCAAACGGTAGAAACCTAACAGGAATTGTTTAAAAGCAATTTAAAAGCAAAAGTAAGAAAATCAATTGTAAAAAGTAACGCTCAGTTGAAAATTCACCATTCTGCAAATGATAAAAGCAGTCGAACGCAGTCGGTCATCGAATGGAACGGAAAACTGCTGATCATAAATAAAGATGTTATTATGCCCGGCGAATATTGTTCGAACGTTCTAACGAAAGCGAACGCCAGGAAGAGCAAAGCAAAAAAGACGCTCCTCAACCCATTGGCCCCACCATGAACCGAAACGCCCAAAATGCTCGAGATGAAACGATGTGGAAAGAGTTACGGCCAACACGGGGTTACCTTACCCATACCTTGCCACGATCCTCGTGGTGACAAAACCAGTGTAAGCGTAAGATAATTTCCAGAACAGTGCAAAGGCCGCAAAAAAAGCGAGCCGCTTGGTCTAATATGTTCTGTCAACGAGTTCGGGGTGCTTTTTTTGTTGTTGCACCGATGCTGGTTCACTGGCTAGCCGGGTTCGTGCTCGTATTTTACTACGGTCTCGAGACTCGAGAAAATGTGAACTTTTTCCGCCAAAGCTTAAATTCGCTTTGCGTAAAGCGGAGAATTATTCATGCCATTAAGAATTTTTGGGATCGGTTTTCTTGTTCCTTGGCTACGCTTGGTGTGTGCGGTTTGTATGCATCTGGTTTAGTACTCAATCTCCGCCCCATTCTTGGGAGGCTTTACGATCCGGTCCGATTGTCATTAGTAATGAAGAAGAATAGTTTGAAGATAAATAGCTTGAATTTGCAGGCTGAAGAGCATGGGTAAAAGCTTGTGATTCTTACTGATTATCTATATTTTTGGATCCATCTGTATGATTTAGTTTAAGACCTGCTTGATGTGGAACACAGTTATCGTTTTGCCAGATAATTAACTCTTTTGTATTTTCAAAAATAATTAAGAGAATGAGTATAAAAAGCAATATTAATACAAGCAAGTGTCGTCGTTCGATCGTTACTTCGGATAATAATGTAAGCAGAGAATTTGAAGACGCATTGTTCAGGGGACTCGCACTTACTAAAGGCTTTACAGAATCCTGAGATCCACAAGACTCCAACAACACACAACACCGCGATTCACCGCGCACCGATACCTTCATTAGTCCTACTCGAGTACGACTCCTGGAATATGCTAACGCAGGATGCCAATGCGGAGTCGAACCTGTCGGAGATCGAATGCAGCCGTGGATGGAGGAGTGTAGTGCCTAGATCAAGATTCTTGGAAAATCATCGGTGACCTGGTTAAGGTCTTCTAGACGTGCTTAATGAAGTGGCCAGAAAGGAAGAAAAAAATAAAAGCAAAGTGCTTAGCAAATGTAAATTAATATGTGACGTATACAGGACACACATGACTCTCAACTGCTATCTAGGCTTCTCACCGAATACTGATTGCGACATAAATTTATTTTAACTTATGATATTTATTATATTCAATTTAATTATAGCGGCGTTCTAGTAGCGCATTGGTTTTTGTACGATAGGATGGAGTATTGATTCAAGTTTAAATCACTTCCCTGTGCGTAGGACTGTCAATCCCATTGCGAGTAAACTAAGTCAAGGTAAGCAAATATCTCTTGATGTTGTATTTTGTATTGTATTTGTATTTATTGCAAATAAAATTGTCTGCATGAAGCTACACAATTTACTTAAGAACTAATCTTAGACTAAAACTGCCAAGACAGGAGAGTGATCAGGGAGGGACTGACGGCAGGGAAGAGTTTGAATGGAGACGGGCGCGGAAAGAATCTAAGGACAGGGAAAAGTCGAATAGATCAGAGGAGGAATTAAAAGCAAGAAGAGCACGCCGCAGTGGATCGTTTGAGCCCGCATCCGTTCGCCGCGATGTAATCGCGAGGAGAGGACGAGGACGAAGACGATAAGCAGGGATGTAAAAGTTGATGCTGGAAAGCAGGAAAGGATCATCAGTGGAATGAAGGAGAAAGGAGGCGATGAAACATGCCTGGGCATGTATGCGGCGAGTCTCCAAGGGTAACAGACCCAGCAGTTGACAGCGTGACGGGTATGAAGGTAGATCCAAGCCAGTACCTCCAAACACTTTGCGAATGGCAAACCGCGTGAAGGCCCTCTGGACCCTCTCCACACGCGACACAGCTGTGCTGCTAGTTGGTGTCCAAATCACCGATGCATACTCCAGTTTTGAGCGCACCAAGGAGAAGTACAGTGCCTTCAAACACCCGAGATCACGAAAATCAGAAGCTAATCGACGCAACATTCCTAGAGTTCTGTTTGATCTGGAGATCACGTCATCAATGTGATGTTGTAGGGCCAAGGAAGAAGAAGGATGATATTTACAGGACCATGAACATCAACTTGCGTGTCGTAGTAGAGAAATTCAAGCAGCTGGTGCTATTTCATAGCGTACCTACAGTATGCGACCCAAGAGCAAGCTATTCTGTACAATGGAAGCGGAAGTATAAGAACACTCTTATATCTGCTGACTCTTCCACTTAATAGTTAGTTCAAAAATTTCTTTGTAAATAAACGCACAAATTAAGAGGAGTTAAGCCTTGAATCCTGAGCATATCATTCCCTACAAGGGTTCTTTCGTCTTGGTAGCACGATGCGTTTTACATAAAGATAAAGAGTCTCAGACATTCTTAGCTAAGCTGAGGAATGTGTTTTAAATTGTTTTAAGCCATCCTGTGCTTACTAACGGGCTCAATGTATTTGCTGTGCATTCGTTGTTGTATTTTTGGTGTTAGCAGCTAGCCCAACTGTCACCCTATGAGCCCAATTCCGTCGTTGATAACTTCCTGACCTCGTAGGTCCGCGTGATAGATTGATTAGCCAAACGTTTTACTCACCATGGCACACGCACCCGCATCGACAGTTCTCACACCGCGCCTTCAGCTTCTTAATTAATCCCCACTCCCAAGGGGCGCGATGCATCGTAAATAAACTGACAAGACGAGGTGTGAAAAACGTGAAGCACACGATTTATCGGTAATGTGTATCGTGTGGTTTTGCAGTACCTTCGTAGTAAAATTCGTTTCGCTGCTCCACGGTGTGAACGATCGTGTTTTACGTGTCCGATAAGGAGCAAACTTTCACGCAATCATATCACGGAACTCTTGCACTACAGTCCACCTGCCAAGGGTACGGGATGTGTGTGTGTGTGTGCGATGGAATCGATTTCATGCTGGCGTAACGGTGTTTAGCCTGCAGGTTTACCACCAACGACACCGTACAGGAAGAACCTGTCACAAGGAAGGAAGGCTTAGTGTGGTTGGTAAGGATTAGAAAGCGATCCGCTGCCTCTGCCCCGGCAGCGATGGTTGATTATGAATTTGAAATGTGGCCACACTATTTATGGCAGGTCGCTGCGAGAAACACGAGTGTCCTTGTACCGTCGTCATCGACGTACTGGTCGGACATAATCAAGTCCCCGAATCAAAGCAGCATTAGCTGCGTATGGGAACGCGGTTAGACTTGGCTGTGTGAAACTTGTTGACCGTCGTCGTGTACGGTAAAGTCTGGCTGGGACTGGTAGTGTAGCCTGAAGTTCATGATGAGAATGATGACGATTGTACCGTTCGGGGGGGTGCGGTATTGGGTGAGTGTGTGGTTGACCTGCCGGAAGTGGGATATTGTCACACATCGACACGACCTGTCAGCTGGTGGTGGTTCAACCAGAGGTTGCGGTTTTTGGCGAGCAATTAGTTTCCTTGCCTCTTTCACTCTCTGCCCCTCTCTGCCTCTCACTTTGGCACTGTATGTCATGTTCTTTACCATCAGATGTGAATGAATCTGCTCCGGAAGCTGCTCGGACTTGTAGCTACATCATGCTCGTATGGTAGTTGCCGGATCAGATTGTGTTTCCGTCCGGGGTTGGTGCGAGCAACAATTAACGGGTCGATTTTATAAGTCAGGCGGGAATGAGTTTAATACTTTAAGAAAATTATTAAAATTATGCCTAAAGCTTAGAACACAGCACAACAATTTTTCAATTGACGCACAGAACTGTATGAATATGAAAATTGTTTTTTGTATCGCATTCAATTTCGTTTTTTTACATTTTGTATGCGAAATTTAAAGTTCTTTTTTTTATTTAACCATAGCTAGCATGACATGAATTCTCCTGCTATAGAGTAATGCATTAAATCAGATTTTAGTTGGAATTAATCGATTTTAAACAACCACTTTTAGTATAAAACTTTGAGATCTGGATTTGTTTATTCAAATGTGTATCGCACATTTTTCTAGCAAACAGTTTTTGATAGTACCCCACTACTGTTAAAATTTTTAGTTTCAAGAAGATTCATGTCCCAGAATTAAGTGTTAACCAAAGATTTTTTTCTATTACATTTGATGATTAAGTTCGGGAATGAACAATAACAAATAAATAGGGAATAAATCATTTATTTCTTACCATTATTAATTTATTGTTTAATGTATATGGAAAACAAATAAATAAATCATTGCAAAACATATGTCCATATGTCAAACATATGTCCATTATATCTGAGATATTATGAAGTATTAAGCTATTTCTTTGAGTATAGATATTTATTTATTATATTCCTTTAACAATTTTTTCATTTTTCTCTCATTTTTTGTGTCCAATAAAGCTAGCTTAAAGCATGCATTATTCAACGCCTAATCGGTTGTGTCTTTTGTGTCTTTTCAAAAGCTTTTTCTGTGTTGCGATATTATTTCTACTGGTTCGTGACTTTCAAGTCCCTATATTAGTTTATTAATGTATTGAGTATTACACTATCCACTTTATGCATTAGTTTTTAATCAATTAGATTTCACTTTAAGGTTAATACATTTCAATATAAAGCAATCAGGTACTAATTGTGTTATGTATTTGATTATTGGCTAGTTTGTGTGTGCCATTGTTACTGCAATTCGTTTGCTTTGTTTCTGCAAATCCTTTCCCATCTGGGAAACAATATTTCCCTAAATTCAATAACATAATAAACCCCCGCATGCGTCAACGAATGTAGATTGCAGCTACTGGAGCTGGTTCGAAGACGATAGCAAACCGGATTGATTGCCATTATTTGTAGCACCCATCCATCCATCATCCTGTCCCGAGGTGCGTTTCCACGTGCGACTGTCTCACCACAGTTGTCTTAGCAGTCGACAAGGGTAATTTAATATTTGCAAAAAGCAAAAATCAACCATCCGGCGAGAGGTGCCGAGCTACCGAGGTTCGAGTCCAACTGCAGGGGCAAGGGGACTAAAATCCCTCCGGTGGTAGTAGGTGGATCCGGTGGGTTTGATTTATTTCTGACATTAAATCAATTTACCTTGATGTCCTGCATTTTGCCATTACCCGATTTTCCCTGGTAGGGCCGTGCGGTGTAAGAATGCGGCACTATCTTGCGGCTTACCGGTACGGCAGCCCTTTTCTCAGGGTTTTTCGGGACCACGTCATCACCACGTGTTACCACTCGTTTGCCGGGATCGTTCGCCCGGTTCGGACCTACTGCTGTGCACCGACCGCCGGAGCAGACCCGAAAGAGCTTAACGGAAATGCCACCCGCGTACACCCAAATGCCGTTCATTGCCAACGACAGCGGGTTGACAGCTTACTATGGATCTTCGGATTTTCCCTTTTTCCCAATTGTGCCTGGTACGGCCGCCGTGCTTCGATCGTAATTCTTCTTCACCTCATTGCTTCCATTATGTGGCTACTGGTGGCTGGGCTTCGAGACCGGGCAGGAGAGTGGTCGTGACAGCAGGAAACCAGCGACAGAGTGAAAGAAAGACTCAAGAACGAGATCGGACAATGACAAGCGTTCGTAGCGCCGGGGAAAAGCGAGAAGGCCCAGCAAATTTCCCACAGTACGCCCATGTTGACTTGATTGAATCAGACTTCTGACAAGTACACGGTCTCCGGACGATCAAATCTTCGGTAAAAGCATTCACGGCGCAGCATCTCGCCTTCGTCCGGGCGTTTCGGCACCGAGCACCTTTTCGAAAGCGACTGAAGGATGGCCTATTGTTACGTGCCTGTCAGTAGTTCATCTTGGCGCATTCATTGTACTACGCCAGGCTGCCTTTCAAACACCGAAGCGTACTTCAAACGAAATGGATGAAGTTCTCGCAGACAGCCTTTCTTCTGCTCAGCCCGCAGCCACCCCTTTAGATCCCGGCGGGTCGGCCCCGGAACAGACGGAAAAGGTGAAATTCCAGAGCAGAGCAAAAGTGGATGCAACGTTTTATAGTCACACATAAAGACACATAAATTATGCTATCAGAAAGGTAACGCCAGCATCCGAGTTACGCCTGTGCCATGGGATGTGCATCATGGCGCGTTTCGTCGGTGTGAACACTATGTGCGATGTATTGTTGTCCGGGCTTGTTGAATGGCGTGTCGTTTGCTTAGCAACAGTGTCAGACACGGTGCAGATTAACGGTCGCGATGATGTTCTTTTACCGGGTTGTCTCGAAGACAACCTTTTCCCCGGGCAAAGAAATTACCTCCTCGCCGGCATGTCTCGTCTTGTTTTATCGACCTTCTTTAACATACACGAAACCAGGCACACATATACGTATGTTCGTCGTTATGGAGTGTAAGTGCATGCGTTACACATTTGATCCGGTGTAATAGGTTGTCGGTGGTAAGGTACAACAGAAAGCCCAACTGGTTGAAAGGTGAGCTCCTTCCAGTTGTCAGCTGGTTGACATAATGAAATATAATATCCTTCCAACAGCTGTCATACATGGTTGCCGATTAAGGTTTAGTGACAAGCGGCGAGATAGTGAGCAGATGACGATGCAATTAACATTAAACCAGTTGCCAAATGGTGAAGTAAATTTGGAGTAAAGAGAAACAAACGGTGGCTTGAAAGGATGACAATTTGTTCTGCAAGTGAAAGAGATATGTTAAATTAAAAAGAGCGATTAGCAGAATGTATATAATCTGTAAAGAGTTTTGTTGGGTTTAACCACTTGTAGGTTTTAACATTTTAAAGTACACTTCATTTCCTTCACATTCTCCTTCTTCTTATTCTTCATATTCATCGTCTGCTTCTTTTTCTTCGATTGAGTGATGCTGTTTTGGTTTGCTTGTAAAATCCAGGTTCTTGAGACTTTCCCAGGTAATCCACAAGACTCATACACGTCAAAGTAGCGACCGGTATCTAAAGCCATATGTCCTCGTGTATTTTTTTTCGTACCTATGGCCAGGCCGTACATCTTACGACTATTCTTTAATCTAACTTTAATCATTTGGTTTCCTTCTCCCACCGTTGAAGTGCACTTTATCCCGTGTGGGCTCGGTAGAAAGGGCTATCAGATGGGTACGGTCTCCTCCTGATGGATTGGCGCTGGTTCGCTTTTAGTGCTGCGGGAACATGCCGCAAATTTCTAGCATTATGTTGTCAGTTTCCACACCGTTTGGTGCGATCGCGATCTGAGTTCTACAATCTGATGTTGTAACCAGTGACCCAGTTGCCGGCGAAACATCTGAATCCGAAAGCAACGATAAGTTTGTTAGGCTACCGCATAATCGAACGCAAGCACTCCGCAAACGAAAAGGTCGCTAACTACAACCTAGAGGACTTCAGATGCGTAGTTATTCCACCTACACTTGCTAAACAGGCGATACTGGTGAGTACTATCTACACTAAGGGACATGGGAAGGAATCAAAGGGTGAAACCCATGTCTTTGGCTATGTCGACCAGAATTCGTATATATTCGTAGTCCTTCTGACCCAATGTCATTATGTTTTGAAGTACTCTAAACGATCATAGATAGATCAGTTATGCGTGTAACTGTGTCTGCTTTTTGTTTGGCTATTTGTGTGTTTAATTAGTTGTACGGACGAAGCTGGGACTGTGTAGAACTGTTATAGTTTCAGTACTCATATACGCTTCTGACTCATGGATATGACTCTGTCTATATTTGACGATTTTTTTTATCTGCGTTCGAGAGGAAAATACACAGAAGTATTTTTAACTCTATATTTATGGAAAGACGGTGGAAAGGCCTCCATAAAATCCAATCCGTAAATTTCTAGAGCTGGATTGATGGCGTTAATGAGTCTTTCAGAACGGCTTGTATATTGGATTGTCAGACGACTTAGGTTAACCGTCGTCGTTGTACATAGATACAGATAAATAAGTAGATAAGTATACATATTTATGAACGCTTGAACAATAGTTTCATAAAGAGAAATTAGAGTGGTCTTATTGTCTGTTAACGGATTAGTAGCAAGTTTTATAATTTCCTTTACTCTTATCGACTTTTATCTTCTTCAAACAAACTCATACTACTTAGAAAGGGGTCATTTGAAACAGGCCAAATACACAAAATAAACACTTGATGTCATTTGACGAAGGACTCTTTTAACTTAAAATAGTAAAAATCGCACATTCAAAAGGCCAAATATCATGCAGAATAAACAGAATTCCTATTCGGAGAAGGTCATCGCCACCAGCCTCGTTATGTCTTAATGAACCGTATGAAAAGTCCATTTTTCTTTCCACTTCCACCGTCCGGTACGTGAATGACACGTTGACACCCACCGGAAATGAGTTCACTCAAAAGCAGTACGGGCGGAAAGGAAGGATCCCGATTTCGATTGCTAACGGTTAACATTTTTGGTGATTAATCGTGATCTTTCACTGGGTCAAACCGGCCTTACCTGCTCAAAAGGACATCGATTCAAGTCGCAAAAGACGGAGCATTTGTTTGTTTTTTTTTTCTGTTTTGTCGCTATTTGGTGCTCACTAATGCACTGGCCACCTATTTTGGTACACTAACAACACCACTCAACTCAAACCCCAAAATATCCTTACGAAGAAACAACAGACACACCGGGAACGCGATTTTTCTTGCTGCTCCAACAATTGCCTCCAGCGAGACGCAAGTTTCGTTTTTGTCCTTTCTCTAATTGAACCCACCCACGGGGACGCAAGTAGACACATTTTGGCTGGCATTGTTTTCCACTGCCACCAACGCACCTCCGTTTCTCGGCCGACCCTTAAGTGCAGTTTGGCACTGAAACAAACGGGCCACCTTTCGCAAACCGGTAGTCGGTGGTAATAATTTATTTTTAATGCTCCCTTGGCGAGATGGTCCTTGGCCATCCCTCATCGGTCGGTCGCTTTTCGGGGCCGAATGGGTGGTTTTTGTGTCTTAACTCCCGTCCGCCAGGCTGCCCAGAAACCAGCAGAACGATCAAGCTTAATGAGCTACAAGACAACCATTTCCTGGGATGACATTTGTCCGCGACTGTTGACACAGTTTCCCCGTACCACCCCCCGCCCCCCGTCCATAAACTTTCTGCTTCATCCAGCCTATGTACGATGCCGCAAAATTTTACGACGACGAGGTCTGCTTCACTCATCTTCACCCTGTCCGGTGTGGGATCTATTTTTCACGGTAAGCGTGCACTGGATGAAACGGCAAGTACAAAACTCTGACTTTTCCTCAACGCGCGTCCATCCATCCAAAGCCAACTTGCTAATTTTCATCAACTTGAATTTAATCTTTTTATGCAAATTAACTTCCCATCCCATCGCACCACACACACACACACACCACCGCAACACCGGAAACGGGGCTCGTTTTCCAAAACTCTCTGCCTCCACCGTGTGGTTCAATGTGGAACTTTCTTGAATTCCCCCCGGGGGAGTTTGCACAATTCTTACCGGAAGCTCTGGAAGCCCGAGCGTCTCTCGGTTCACCCCACAAAAACAGGCCGGGCCTGATTGTAGTGGTGCTCGGTTAATCTAAGAAAGAGGGAAACGCCACCGACTGCGGATGGAATCAACTTCGCGCAAGTTGATACCGCTACAGGAAGCGGGTTCGTCTTCTTTTTCGTCCGAATTTCACTGCCACAAATGTACACCGAGAGAAAAGGGGTTCGCGAGTTGACGGCGTGGCCACGACACCTCTGACTCTCTCGCTTTCTTCACCAGGGGAGCTAAAAAAAGAAAGGGGTGATAAGTTTCCAGTTTGGTATGCTAATTTTCACCCGTATCCCATGGATTCGTTCACCTCCCGAAGACGCTTGGAAGGCGTTTTTGTTGCGTGGTTGTTTTTGCCTGCTTTTTTCTAACTTCGTTTTCTTCAATTCCACCAATTCGTCTTCACAGTCAACCGGGCACGGGAATTATATTTTGTTTTTCCTTGCGTGCTTGCCATTGCTGACTGTGTTGAGTTTGGTTTCGTTTCCAGTGCTTTCTCAATCCATTTCGACGCGATGAAAAGTTTGTGTAGCTTTGGATTTGTTCGGCGAATGGTGTGGTGTTTAGTGAAGCGATGTATCGGTACCAACAGATGGAGTCGATTAGTGTGATGCAAAATTGCAAGATATCCTGGAACTACAGATGAGATGTATTTCAACAGTTCCAATCATGCGTTCGGAAAGCGTTATTGATAGGGAAGCATTCTTCTTATCGTTTGGTGTATTTCTGTTTGAGAAAAACATTAATTGTAACTGATGTTAAGTATAAATTGAAGATAAAACGATCCTATGCGACGTAAGCGAGCATTAAGGAAATACGGATTCAATGTCGCCCTAGACATTGCAGGAAATGCTTGAGAGGCACGCTGAACCACTACTGGGAATATCTTTACTTCGAAAAAGCCTCTAACTGCTGGAGAATTCCATAACAATTCTATGAAGTTTCATTCGTTCGAGATTGAAATGAGGCTATTGTTGAAAATGACAAAGGAATAGGAGGAATAGCTGCTCAAATATTTAGTTAAAAATCAAATATTGGAACAGAAAATTTTAACAGCCGGAGCTATGCTAGTGACTGATTATACGAATGTGTGTTATTTATCCTATCCCAATATTTTTCGCCATCGATCCTCCAGCTTAATTGACCACAATGTAAATTAATAAATTCAAAAAAAAATACCATGACACAAGCGTGTAGTGTGCACACAACGCCACCACGCCAAACGACGCCGGTAATAAATCTCATTACACGTTAAGTACACATGGATCAGGCTTGTTTTATGAGGTAATTAGCGATCGGTTAGCACTTTGAAGCTTACGGATTTCACTTGTGCAAGTCGGATTACAGGCGACACTGTAATCGAAAGCTGATTAACCGGCTTTTACTCACCGGAATCGGCACGGATTACGTGTCCCGGTGTGTATTAAAAAGCAAATTATCGCCCGAGCTGTGGCGAAAAGCGGTTAATCGTCTCTTACAAATCGTTTTACAACCAATCGGTGGATTGTAAATCAAATCCTTTAGACAGTTGGTGGAGTATTGTAGATTTTTAAATAAATATATTGTATGCAGCAATTTAATGCTGAGTAAATATTGAATTTTTGAGAATTGGCAGTTGGGAAAAGTACATATATTTTGGATAACATAATTAAAACAGTCTTTATTATCCATTCTGAATCATTAACTTAAATTTGTTTTGAAAAGATATTAAAGACAGAAAAGCATCCAAAAGTTTTTCTGAACATTTTTTTTTGTTACCTCATGTCGGCACCATAACGCTTTCAATGAATTGTATATTTAATGAGAATTAAAAATCGATAAACACTGGCCACGAACGTGCCGCACGTGTTCGCAATGTAATAATGAGAATAATTTAAATTCATGAGACAAATAAAACGGTGAACATATTGCTTCACTCTTTGCGCGACGATTGGTTTCGGCGCCACCGATTGCCACAGGACGTGTTATGCCCAAGAAGAATAAGAAGAAAAAACAGAATAAAACAAGTCTAGAGACAAAAAAAGCTGCTAAGAAAGAAAAGGAAATGAGCACAATAAAATATCATAATCAATAAATAAAATATGAATTTTACTTCCCGGTTTTCCGGCACTGCAGCACTGTGCCATCGCTGCAATCGATTCGATCCGGCACCGAAATGTGGGTTTTTTTGCTTTCCGTCAAAGTGTTTCCATGGTAGAAATGGGGAAATCTTTGTGATTGTGCCAGTCTAGACGTTTGCCGCACGTTAGAGATGGGCACGTGTGTGTATTTTGAAAGGTGGAAGCACTACCGAACGATTGCGACACTACGTTGGCGGCATTTACATCATATCTATTGCTTGCCGAGGTCTTATCACCTTGCGACAACGACAACGACGACGACGACGACGGTGACATCCTGCAGTTGAACGCGAACAATCGGGGCAGGTGGAGGATGCGAACACGGCATGGAAAACGGAAATGAACCAAAGACTTTTCCCGTCAACTGATTTCGCTTCCGTTACGGTTCCGCTCCTGATTGCGTGCATTGTGTGCGCGCGCTGTAACATGTTCGCGCATTGGCGACATTCCCAGGCACTATTGCACGGGCCAGTGTCAGTGGCATTGCAATCACAAATGCACACACACACACATGCATGACCGTGCACTAATGCCAACTTCGATTGGATGCCAGCAATCGAAGAGGGTAGTAATTTTTCCCGATTTCCTTCCGCATGCACTTGACGGTGGCAAAGAAGCTGCCGTCGACGTCGTCACGGCGCGCCTATGCCCAGGCAGGTGGAAACTGGATATGGGGAGGAGGACAAAGGACAAAGGGACAGGGAAACTAGGAGGAGGAAATTGAGAAATGTTTGCTGGCGACAACACGACACAAGACGCCACTGGTTGTGCTGCCGGTCCACGGGCACGTTACACCTTGCGAGAGTTTGGTGCCAAACCTGTGATGCTTGGGGATGCTTTTCCTTCCGGGTTTTCCATCGCTCGCGTGGCGAACCACTGCCAAAGAAGCGTTTGCTTCGTGCACTGTTCGCGGAAAGAAAAACACAAATCTTCACGCATATTGACATGCTTTATGGGTGGCGGAAGTTTACGTTGGAAGGAAAACTATTTTTCAATACTTTTTTTTT
Organism: Anopheles maculatus; assembly: GCA_002091835.1. Classification (NCBI taxonomy): domain Eukaryota; kingdom Metazoa; phylum Arthropoda; class Insecta; order Diptera; family Culicidae; genus Anopheles; species Anopheles maculatus. The sequence continues at coordinate 613,400 of KZ061567.1, read as the reverse complement.
AAAAAGGGTTTTGGTCTCGCTTACCGGATAGGTATCGAATGGAAATGGTTTTAGAGCGGAGGAAGAAAAACTAAATCTTGTAAAGGTTCGATAATGATTGGATTGTGTAAAAGATATAACAAATCGTTTAGAGATATTGTGATAAGAAATGTTAGATATGTGTATTACTATGAATGAGATTAGCTAAAAAAAACAGTAACATTGTGTCATTTACTATTAAACTTCTTTATGCTACCTAAGCATTAGTTTTTCTATTCAATAGCTGTATTTTTAATTTATCGATTTAAAAACCTCATGTTTTTCATCGTTGTCTTGCATGTTGTTGTGCGGATTGCCTACATTTGGGCGTTAAAACGGTCATGTTCTAAAATAATTTCTTTTTTTAAAATACCTTTAATTTTTTAACTAAACAGTAATTGTTTATGTTATGAAACAAGTTTAATATTAAATGTTTCCACTGCTTGACGTTAAATTATAGCTTATTTTCGTAAAAAAATATATATTTTTAAAAAAATACGACTAAAATAAAAATTGTATCACATCTTCGATTGAACTAAACATTGTTTATGGCACAGTTAAAGTGTCATAAATACATAGCATAAAACGGCTCACCCAAGCAAATGTGCCAAAATAATGACACAAAACACCGAAAACACAGTCCAGAACTAATCCGTTCGGGTTCGTTAGGTAATAACGTGGGAAAAAGTTGATCATTTCGGTTGAGTTTTACACCCTTCGACGGTGATAATTAAATTTGACCTTTACCCAATACGTGTTACTGTCTGGTCTGGTAACAGCGGCCAAGCTTTGGCACGTTCCACAAAAAAAAAATACACACACATACACATGCTAGCCCTTCGATAACAGCATTTTGGCTTGAGCCTGCGTGCGAACGGTGCTCATATCGAACGGTTCATTTGCGAACGAAGCCAACCCGCCCCCGAGAGTGTTATTTCACGTACAATTCAATTAACTGATTAAGCCTCCGTTGCGATATGCGATTACTCTCACCGGGCCCGCTGATCAAAACTATTGGTCCGGAAACGGAGGGAAGAGTGATCAAGCTAACGAAAAAAAAAAAGCGGTAAAGGAAACTCGAGGCCCACCGAGAAGGGTAACTCGAACAAGAAGCTGGAGTCAGTACCGATTTTGTTCCGCTCGAGTAGCGAGCTGCGAACGCAGAAAGTGGCAGAAAGTGATGGGCCTAACCGCAAACCTCTCAACATGCATATCGTTCCCGGTCCGTGGGGACTAATAATAATCGAGAGGCAATCAACGGGGCAGATTAAAGTACTCAACGTATCTCGTGCCGGGTTCGTGGAAGTTTCCGGCACCTAATCGATCATTCGCTGCCAACAGGAACCTACTTACAGGCACACATAACCTGGTGGCCATGTTTTATTGAGAGGCAAATTTTGGTTGGTTGTAGCTATTTTGGTAGTACCATAAGTGTTCTTTAAGCACGACTTTTAGTGTAGAAAATATGGGGATGGTTATTTTGGATTGACACTGGGATCTTTTATAATATTTTAATGATTCATCATAGGGTTTACTTTTCAATTAAATAATTTTATCGCATATGATTAAGTGTATTAACATAAGAATTATTATATATTTTGAATCATTTTCTGGAGTGTTTCCTTACAATGACAAAGCATAAAAAAATATATTTTAATGTATGTAATAATTAAAAACTTCGTTCGAATTTGAAAATATATTTAGATCAATAATTTGACATTTGGAATTTTGCCACAATCAGTTATTTTAAGGTTTTTCTATAATAATAATGCCATACATAGCTAAGGAAGTCGAGAAAATAAATGTTTGTGCTTTTTCATTCATGATAAGATCTTGTTTCTTATGATTACTTGACGATCGCCTTGCGTTTCATATCGGTCAAGAAATAGTTGGAAAAGTTCCTCTGATTAAGATCTACCTAAACATTCTATTATTAAGGCCGAGGGCCACGAGAAGTTTCAGAACTCATAGTTTCAGGATCTCATGAGTTTTTGAGAAAGAGTTTCACGAAATGAGAACCTGGATGATCCACAAAAGTTTCAAAAATTGTTGAGATCGAAAGTTGAAACTTTTTGACAGATCGTCATCGTCAGCTGTTCAAAATGTAAACAAACATTGGTTTGGCTTGCTTGCTGCATAGAGCACGGA
>KZ061567.1:588259-607237 GCA_002091835.1 Anopheles maculatus | reverse complement strand
AACCCCTAAAACGAATAGACGTTAACGAAATCGTTGAAGAGGCTAACCTTACCGAGATGAAGCGCCACGGCAATCCATCCGCCGCACCGCGCTTTGGAGAAGCGCTGAAGAGTCTGGTACAATCCGCAAAGCTATTATTAAGCTGCATACGGTCCTCTAGGCGGTTGATCGACGTAGAGCGTATTGTTAATAGTCGCCCGTTGACCGACGTACTGGTTGATCGTGAAAAAGCCGCGCCGATAACACCCGTCAAACGTAAGAAATGGTTCCAGCAAACGAGGCCGCCGACTGAAGGGGACTTAGTGCTGATTGTGGACGAAAACCTTCCTCGTGGTAACTGGCTCAAAGGTCGCGTTGTAAAAACAATGCAATCAAAGGACGGAGAAGTGCGTCGTGCCCATGTGCAAATCGGTACCGGAAAAGTGCTCGAGCGGCCTGTTGTGAAACTAGCTGTCATAAATGTGTCGGATAAATAAGGAGTGTTTACACGAGGCAAACACTGCGGGCCAGTGTTAACGATATTTTTAAATATCGTAAACATCCGACACAAAATCAGTTGTCGGAAGCTGCGCGTTTCATCGGCCTCACGGCAGAAGGCGGGATTGTCAGTGAGTGTCCCGAGTTTGCACGAATCCTCCGAAGCAACGACCAGCGAGGCGAGGTTGATGACCGGAGTCGACGACAAAGTTTATAAAAGGAGGTGGGAAACAGCAAACGAGGATACGCGCGAAAACAACCCACCAGTGACTACAGCTGATTTTTAGCTCGTTGAATAAAAGTGCTTAAAGAACTGCAGATCGCGAGGTTTTTAAAGGGTGAAACAACACTGAGAAATTCGTGTCGCGCTGTTGCGGTTGCAACAAAGAGAAAAAATCGTTTAATGTATAGTTGAGTCCATTCTCTGTTCTTCTTCTTCTTTCCTGGCCTGCTCCTACAGAGCACGTCTTGTAGACAGAGCCTGGCGTCCAATTAGTTTCCAGGAAACTCGGTCCATGGCTGCACTTCTTCACCACCGGCTGCATCCGATACCCTTCAGGTCTGACTCCACTTGATCCAGCCAACGAAATCGCTGTGCTCCTCTGCGCCTCGTGCCGAACGGGTCGCTGACGAGCACCTTCCTGGCAGGGCATGAGTCCGGCATCCTCATCACGTGGCCCAACCAGCGTATCCTTCCGGCTTTGACAACCGTCAGGATGTCTGCATCGTCAAACAGCTCAGCTAGCTCGTGGTTCATTCTCCTTCTCCACAAGCCCTGCTCGCACACACCGCCAAAGATAGTCCGTAGCACCCGCCGTTCGAAGATGGCGAGTGCATTGGAGTCCTCTGCCAGCATAGTCCAGGACTCGTGCCCTAGAGGACTACCGGCCGTATCAGAGTGCGATATATGGCGCATTTCGTGCGTTGTTGGAGTCTTCTGGATCTCAGGAGTTTGTGGAGTCCGTAGTAGGCACGATTCCCCTGAACAATGCGCCTTCGGATTTCGCTGCTTACGTTGTTGTCCGAAGTTACGATCGTGCCAAGGTAGCAGAACTCCTCTACTACCTCGAGATCGTCGCCGTCAACTAATACTCTGCTTCCGAGTCGTGCTCTATCACGGTCAGAGCTTCCGGCAAGCAGGTACTTTGACTTCGTCGCATTGATCCTCAATTCAATCCTATCGGCCTCGCGTTTCAGTCGGGTGTACGCGTCGCATACCGCCGCAGATGTTCGCCCGATGATATCGATGTCATCCGCGAAGCCAAGGAATTGGAGAGACCGGGTGAAAATCGTGCCCCAGATGTCGAAGCCCGCGCTTCGCATGACACCTTCTAGAGCGATGTTGAACTGTAAACAGGAGACTCCGTCCCTTTGCCTCAGTCCCCTATGAGATTCGAACTATTCCGACAGCATGTTCGACACTCTCACCTTGCACTGCACACCGTCCATTGTAGCCCTCAACAGCCGTACCAGCTTCGCAGGGAAACCGTACTGCCGCATGATGTTCCATAGCTCGGTACGATCTATGGTGTCGTAGGCTGCCTTGAAGTCGATGAACAGGTGGTGCGTGGGGAACAGCTGGTGCTCCCGGCACTTCTGGAGGATCTGCCGTAGAGTGAAGATTTGGTCGGTCGTGGATTTCCCTCCAACAAATCCAGCTTGATAGCTCCCGACGAAATCTGTAGCAAGGGGCGCGAGTCTGCAGAAGAGTATTCGGGACAGGAGGCAGCATTCAGGACTGTGATGGCTAGGAAGTTAGCCAGTCTATCGCCCTTTTTGTACACTGGGTGAATAACACCCAGTTTCCACTCGTCCGGTAGTTCTTCCTGGTCCCATATCCTAACAATCAGCCGACGCATAATCGCGGCAAGCCTCTCCGGGCCCATCATCTTGAACAGTTCAGCCACCAGCCCATTCTCTGTTAAGGATTACAATACGGAAGAAAATGATGCTTTCCTTGGGACTGTTAAATAAACAAGTGAATATATAGATAACATAGTATATTTGCATTTTTTTATAGTTATTTTTAAATGCTTTTTGAAACATACATAGTGACGGGCAAGATTAAAGACTTTTTTACTGTTCAAACATTTCATCCCAACACATGAATTATGCGTCTATTAAAATTTTCTAATTGTCAAGAATTAAGACAGACATTTTAAAGGCGCCGGTCTTTACACGGCAGGACCAGGGTTCAAGTCTCATCTGGGCCGTTCCCCCATAGTGAGGACTGACTATCCTACTATGCGGTAACAATAAGTCTAGTAAGCCAGAAATGCCAGGCATGACCTAAGCGGTCATTAGGTCAAGAAAGAAGAGAATCTAAGCCGAACCACGGATGAGTTAACATCGAGGAGTTACAGGTTCATCCGAAACGAGCTACCGAACAATCCCAATGATTTGCAGTTAATAATGAAGAGTAGAAAAGGAGATAATAAATTTAGATTATAATATGGAGATGCCTCCTCCTCCCTTTCATGGCCTAACGACCTCTTAAGGTCATGCCTGCCATTTCTGGCTTACTAGACTAATTGATACCGCATAGTTGGTTAGTCAATCCTCACTATGGGGGAACGGCCCAGATGAGACTTGAACCCCGGTACTGCCGTGTGAAGACCGGCGCCGCTGTCGCATCACCACCGGGCCGCCCCTAGATGCCTAAAATATTTAATTAATGGGTCTTTTTGCTTGGCAGTTTTAGTTCAATGCATGTTAAGATTTTTAAGCTATTTTAATGTACGTAGTTGAATATGTAATCTACATAGTTGAAAGTCCCTGCTTTACCTTACTACCATGGGGAACATCAAAGCAGATGTAGAAGGCTCATGAGACATTCTCGCCCACCTTTACGCAATTTGATCGACCTGAGAGATCATCCCTTGGTTGAAATGGTAAAAATGAATTCGGGATCATTTAATGACAACTATTTTTTTCAGTTAAAAAACTAACTGAGCTCTACAAAAACGGATTTATTTAATATTTGCACCATGTCCTAGCTTTTGTACGTTTAATAATAGCAGGAGATCTGTTTTTTATCCGTCACTGCATATAAAATACTTTTGAAAATATGTGCCTCAAGTTGCTAGAAATCATATGGTAGCCTCCCTTATTAGCGCTCATATTTCGAACATTGATGGCCTCTAACGTGTGAGTATCAGACTGTCACCCCACTTTCAAATCTAATCCAATTCCCCTCACAGGCACTCTCGAAAACTGGACTTGAAGAACGTTCGTGTGATGCTTCTAGCAAAACCATGCTTTCTGTGTACGCTGTTGGTGAGGTGGCACGTGGAGCATGGGAAACGAGTTCAAAATTGACGAAACGACATCATCATTTTCTGCATCTCCATTTCGAATTCGCCTGTGTGTGATCGAAATCGGTTCAGTGAGCGATTTTCTATTGGTGTGTGCCGATGCGTGGTTTTTTTTTCAGGTTGTTGCTCGATTTCTCCGAGGATGAGGGTTCGCTCTTGGTTGCACGTTGCGAGATTTTGTGATCCTTGATGTGGAATTGAAAGCGGGAGGAACCTCTCCGATGGCACACCGACTGCCGAATAAATCAACAAATGTTACAATTTATTTTCAATTGATATTAATGATTGGTAATTGCTGCTGGTAGTGCGGGTGCTACCACCATCCTCGCTTCTTCCTGCGCACAAGATTCGTTAGGATCGTTCACGGTGGATCTGGTGGACATGAGTCCGGTCGGCGGTGAGATGGTTTCGCTGCTTTTCTTCTTTCGTTTGCTTTCCCATTCCTTTTTCATTCGAATAGATTTAGTCGATTGTCTGTTTGACTAAAGAACAGTTAGAACCGGTGAAGCGGGTATGGTAGTGGTGAAACGCACACTCGGTGCACACTGTAACAAGCGTACCGGAATGCAAACGTCAGGGCGAAACGAGCTCACGGTTCATGGTAGACCGAAGGCGGAACGCGAAGAAATTAATTTGTAATGAGCAGATAAACGCTGACGAATTGCGGAGGATGATTCCATTCCATTCCGTTTCACTAGTCGCTCTCCTGCTTCTGTGGTAGTCGTTGTGCGTTTGTCTGTGTGTTTGTGCATATTTGACCAGCAGACACTCAACGGTTGGGAGCGTATGGTTCGGAGGCAGTAACAGGCAACAGCAAAAATCAAGTTGTTTGCTGCCAAAATGAGAACGATCAGCTTGAAGATGATGATAATGATGATGATAAGTAAACTTGCCGGTTTCTGATGAATGGTGAAGTTGGGAGTGTTGGTTAAAATAAAATGACGGGTGGAATGGTGATTCTTGTTGGAGTATTTTTATTGTTAAAGGAAAGTTAGGGATATTTATGATGTTTGTTCTGGAGAGCATTCGTTATTATGGCCAAGTCGTATATCTTAACATTAAAAGAGAAATTTCTGCTGCTACTTTATGTTTCTTGAAAATATCGTTTAAATAGTTTTTATTTGTTTTATACCAATTGCAAGAAATGTCTTTAAAAACTTTAAGAATTTCAATGTTTTTCTTTTTAGTTTCTACTTTGTTGTAGTTTTTAGTACAACCAAGAACAAGTTTTCAACAAGGTTGCGAACACAATCAGATGAGAACTTCCAGGAAAAAGTGAAAAATCAAGTAATAGCCGCATGAACCAATGGACGTTCATGCGCTTATTACTTGATGTTTACTCACGGAGCCTAAATAATCCAAATTGAGGAAAGACGAAACCAAGTTTAGTTTTACAATACAGAGGTTAATGAAAGGGAATTGGTTTTTTTTTTATTCATATAGAACGGCCTGGCCGTATTGCTAAAAGGGAATTGGTTAAAATTGTATAAAAAGCATGGCCGGTGAAGAAATGTCAGTTTCACTAACAAGATTGCAAAGCATATTTGAAATGTTCGACACCTGTATGAAATCGCTAAGAATAACATCATGGCATTTAATATTCTCAACAGGACTTTGAGGTGTTTTAAATTTACGTTTAAATACAATGTCTGTACTGCTTTTTGGAGAATTAATTCATGTATTGGTTCAAACTTCCAAAATCTGTTTTCAGAGACATAAAATGTATTAAATTGACATCTTTTTTATTTTAGTATTGTATTCCCAGTACTCCTAGCTTCGTATATTTTACTAGCTAAAAAAAGTCAGTACCCTTAAAATGTTGAAGACCGGAGAAGGCATTGGTTGTTTGATCGTATTAGCACCTGGCGTCGATATCATTAAACCACCAGGCGGCTCCATCGGATAGGCTCACATTATTGTGATTATTGTCCATGGGTTCTATATAGAATTCAGATTGAAAATCGGAACATTTTGAATCTTCTTTTTGAACCACTCTTCCGAAACGTTTTACAACTGTCATACTAGTTTGACAGTTGGGTCGTTAAACGCGTCATAGCGCCAGCATATTTTGGTTAAGGTATTAGGAATTGTTGGATTACGATATTAAGCAGTGTAGAATGCTCGATATTAACTTTTTAATAATTAGTATTTTATTAGAATCTTTCATTTACATCTCAAGACCATCGGTGACATGAGCATACTTTGCCAAAGAAGTTCAAATAATAATCTATTCAAACAATTCTTCGTGCATTTGCTAGATTTTCAATCTTTGGGGTTTGCTCGACATTCGTTTCATCAAACATTCCAATATTCGTTTTGGCCTGCTCGAAAGAAGGTCATAGGGACACAGCTAGTTCATCAATCTTTGTCCGGGTAATTTTAGTATCCAAAGCTACTTACAATCACCAACAATTTCGGGCCCATACATTATTGTCGCCTAATAGTCACCTGCAAGCAAAGTTTTACTGACTTGTTTGTGTTTTGTTTTACCGAGCATACATAGCATGACAAAAAAAAAGTTCTTGACTGTTCGAAATCATCCAAAATATCGGATGTACTTGTGTCTTCATTATGTTGTTTGAGTCTCCTTATTTAGAGCATTCTCGTTTCAATCGTGTGTATCACGCATACAGTTTTAGATGTATGTCAGATGACGTTGAAGTAATTTCCTTAACCAAGATTGGAGGAATCATGGGAGAATGCAAGCGAATCCTTAAAATATTCCGTTTATTGCTGGCTGGATCGTGTGAAAAGTAGTTCACAAAATTCTGAACATAATGTAAAATTTCATTTGTTATGGCATATTTTCAAATAACTGAAAGTCACGAAAAATGCTGTAGAAACATCCTTCTATCATAATCCAACAAACAGTTTGGTGGGGCTTTATCTACCAAATCCAGCATTTTTTTTCTTCGTTGTGACGCTCGATAGTAGCTCTAGCCTCTTTGTCTCCCGAGAAGGAAAATTTATTTCGCTCCCCTCCAATCCAACCCATCATCTCTCGCCGCCCTTTGGGCTATTACTTTTTGCACCCTGATAATAGTGTGAAAAGTTTTCTGCCTGCATTCGCGATAAATTGTGCATCGCGGTACCCAAGCGCTATGGTTAATTTTTATTTTATTGCTATCGTTGTTGGAGTTTTTTTTTTCAGATTCTAACAAGTACTCAACGCGAACGGCATGTGATCGAGTGAGTGTGTGTGTGTGTGTGTGTGTGTGTGTGTGTGTGTGCGCACGCTTGTAGTAGTAGAAGAAGCGGCAGCGGAGAACAAAACGAATCAGTTTTCCTTTGATGATGCAGCAATCGGGAACAATGGGGAAGTAGTAGTGAAAGCCAGCATCAAAAGTTTTGTTCGCTGATACGTGGGTGCAAACAAAAAATACGAATGAAGAACGAAAAGAAAAAAAAAACGAAACTCAAGAAGAAGCAATAGAAAGAGGCAACTAGCAAAGCGCCATCATGCCGCAGCTCGGCCTGTGTAGGTGTGGGATAGGCGAGCAAGATTTGTGACATTCTTTATGACCTTCGCTAGTACGCCGAACCGTAACCACCATGTTTTTGTGTCTTGGGATGTGTCTGTTTTTCTTTTCTTTTTCCCTATTTGTATCATTTAGTTTTCGGGAACACATCTTTGCGTCCGTTCCTACCGCAGAAAGGCGTTCTTGTATTCACGTTTGCTAGTGCGCCACCAACAGGGCGATGCAGGCGTTTTCTGGTTCGTTTCGAATTGATTCAGGATCTTTCAAATCTTTTTCAATGCCTTCCCATCACCCTCACCTTCCACCTCCCACAACAAGGGATGGGAAAAAGTTTTCGAATTTTTCGGTTTTATTTTCCAACATTTCCCATCAAAAGCATTTTTCTCCAAACACATCACTTTCGCCCGAACCGATATGGTGGTCGCTGTGCGGGTCTGCTTCCTACCCGTGCTGTAGAAGCGTTTTGCTGAATTGACAAATAAAAGATGATACCCATTTGCCGGTGGATTCGTTCTCTTTCACGTTTCTTTTGGGTGGATGCGGTTTTCATGTTGCTCCAATGCTAAACTATCATCGGAAGACTTTCACCATGCATCTTCTGGAGCGTTCCTTCGCGAAGGTTCTTCTCGGTGGGTTGTTTCGGTGGATGAATGAACCGCACGTTTCGCTGGGTGCTTCTGCGGAGTGAATGTGTGTGTGTGTGTGTGGAAGTGAAAAATTCTAGTGCCACCAGCAACTTCAGTCATCGGGGGCCAAATTCGACAATATTGCTAACGTCGTCACCATCGATATTGACAACGATATTGATGGGCTAGGCACCGGTGGGAGTGATACAGTCAAAAGGAGCAATGCAATCAGGGGACTTTGAGAGATTTAAAAATATGGTGGTTTGTGCCAAGTTGAACCAGTCGCTTTGACTTCTTGGAACGATAGAAAGGATGATTCGTTACAGTTACGCTGAAATGTAGAGTTGGTAGTCAAAAGTTGTGTGTCGCTTTGGCCGTCCACTAATCTGAAGTTAATTATCGTTGAATAGGTATAGATTTGAATAGAAGCTGTCACTTGTATTATTGTGTATCATAAATTAGCTTGAAGAATAATTAGTTTTACATAAATCTTGTGTTTCAGCTATCGTGCTTTCAAACTGAAGGCCGTGGATCTTATAACAATCGGGAACACTATACGGTGTAGAATTTTTTTTTATCTGGAAGATACTTAAATTTCGTAGTATTTTTCAACTCGTTGTTAACTTTAATTTTAATTAATTATTTACTTCAAACTTACAGCCATGAAATTTTTTTTTTAGTATTAGCACTCGATGATTAATATGTAACGCACATTGCAGCCTACGTTTTGTTTTGTTTAAATATATTTTGTTTTTGGAAAAATGAATGATTTACCCTCAAAATTTCCAAGCAAAATGCAATTGATAATTGAATTACTTGATAGAATTGGCGCTTTTTATCCTTAATTATAAAATTAGAATAAACCAAGCAAAATAATAAGCTCTGCTAATGGGGTAGGATCCGAGACCCTGCAAAGGGTTACATAGGCTCTCCTACTCAACTCCTATTCCGTCACGTCCCCGTCGTGCAGAGTGGTAACCTGTTCCACCGTATATCCAAGCTTGGGTAAACGGGCCAGTCCCAACCCCTTGGGCGGATGGTGGAGCTCGGCTGAACAGGAGGGGGGTGGGCAGACTGGGTAACCAGACTGCCTGAACGTCGGGTGGGTTACCAGACGAAAAACCCAACCACCACGAGGCCCTCCAGAGGTACTGGGGGCTTGAGCGCAAGGCCAGTCACCCTGCCTCAAGTATCATACTGACTACAGAAAGCATAGATAATTTCTCGAGACCCGGACTTAACGATTTTAGACCCCCGCACCGCCCCCGGACTACGATTAATATGGGCTCATGGAACGTACGCACTCTCTACAGAGCCGGAGCCTTGAAGCAACTCGATGACGCCCTAGCCACACTGAGCATGGACCTTGTAGCATTACAAGAGATTCGATGGCTAGGAAATGGTGTGCATAACAGGCGTGGCAGCAACTGCTACGACATCTATTATAGCTGCCACGACCGCCACCACATGTTCGGAACGGGTTTCGCCGTAGGTCCCCGGCTGAAATCCGAGATCATCGGCTTCAAGGCCATCAATGATAGGCTATGCACCCTGCGCATGCGAGGCAGATTCTTCAACATCAGCCTCATTAACGTTCACGCCCCTACCGAAGACAAGGACGAGGAGGATAAGGACCTGTTCTATGGCCTCCTCACAAAAATCATTGACCAGTGTCCCAGGTATGACGTAAAAATCATCCTGGGGGACTTCAATGCAAAGGTCGGTAGGGAGCCAATGTACCGCCAATACATTGGAAGTCACAGTCTACATGAGCACAGCAACGATAATGGTAGTAGATTGGTCCAGCTTGCAGCTTCAAGCAATCTGGTCGTCGGAAGTACCAAGTTTGCGCGTCGGGACATCCACAAAGCTACGTGGGTGTCTCCGGATGGAGCCACTTCCAACCAGATAGACCACGTGTTGATTAGCCGCAGAAGACAGTCGAGCCTGTTGAACGTCAGAACTTATAGAGGAGCCAACATCGATTCCGATCACTACCTGGTTGGCCTAGTGATGCGTTTCAGAATCGCCCGCCCCCGTGCCAATGGGGGTGAAACCAACACGCAGGCTCGCTTCAACACGGACTCCCTAAAGGACAGTCATGTCCAACAGGCTTTCGAAGCAGCTTTAGGTGAGGCTCTACTATCAACAAACGGATACATAACTACGAGCGAACGGTGGAACGCTCTAAAAACAAAGATAATCAACTGTGCCAAAACCACACTCCCACCACGTCGGGACAACACCAGATCTGGCTGGTTCGACGATGAATGTAGACAAGTGACCGAACGTATTTTCTCTACTGTTTCTCAAATAGTTTGAAAATGTCAAGCAGAGTTCAATTTTAAAAGATCATTTGAAGAATTGTTGAAGAAAGAAGAAAGTTGAAGAAAGACCAATGAGTGCGGGAACTTCAAGAAATAAGAGTGCGTTACGGACCAGGAAGAAAGTTTTACCAAGAGATAGCAGGCCACCGAAACAACTTTAGACCTAAGGTGACCTGCTGTCGAAATAAGGATGGAAATCTGGTCAGTTACCAGCCAGAGGTCCTCTCGCGATGGGCTCAGTACTTTGATGAATTATTAAATGATCAGTTCAACGAACAGCTAGAGGCTCCACTAGCAGATGATATCATGCTACTGCCACCTAGCATTGAAGACACACGAAAGGCCATCCGTCGGCTCAAGAACAACAAGGCACCAGGTACCGACGGAATAGAAGCCGAGCTGATCAAAAACGGTGGTGCAGCACTCGAACAGGAAATTCATCAAATCATTACTGAGGTATGGGATAGCGAATCGATGCCTTGTGATTGGAATCTCGGCATCATCTACCCCATATACAAGAAGGGAGATAGGCTAGAGTGCAGCAACTACAGGGGTATTACGGTGTTGAATACCGCCTACAAGATTTTCTCCCTAATAATGTAAGACAGACTTGTCCCATTCGTTGAAGAGATAGTCGGAAACTATCAAAGAGGATTCAGAAACTATCAAAGAGGATTCAACCACTGACTAGATATTCACCATGCGGCAAATCTTGGAGAAGATGGCGGAACAGCAGCTACACTCCTACCATCTCTTCATTGATTCTAAAGCCGCATACGATAGTATAGCCAGGGTAAAACTATACGACGCAATGAGCTCATTTGGAATCCCGGCCAAGCTTACCAGGCTTGTACGTATGACAATGACCAACATCACATGCCAGGTGAAGGTGGATGGAAAACTCTCAGGGCCCTTTGCTACCACCAAGGGTCTGCGCCAGGGAGACGGGCTTGCTTGCCTCCTATTCAATCTGGCGCTAGAGAGGGCCATCCGAGACTCGGAGGTGGAAACTTCGGGGACCATCTTCTATAAGTCACTCCAGATCTTGGCATACGCTGATGACATAGACATCATTGGTTTGAGGCTCTCCTATGTAGCGGAAGCTTACCAAAGGATCGAGCATGCGGCACTGAACCTCGGGTTGGAGATCAACGAGGCAAAAACCAAAATGATGGTGGCACCACCAGCGGCCCTGCTAACAAACACTGATCTACGCTGGGGTGATGTACAGATAGGTGATCGCACCTTCGAAGTCGTCCAAAACTTCACCTATCTGGGGTCAAAAGTCAGCACCGATAACAACATAGAAGTTGAATTGCGCGCAAGGGTGCTGGCTGCCAACCGGTCATACTACAGCCTGAGGAAACTTCTCCACTCAAAATACCTGTCGCGACGGACGAAGCTGGGACTGTACAAAACCTTTATAGTCCCAGTACTCACATACGCCTCTGAGACATGGACTCTGTCCAAAACTGACGAAACCCTCTTAGCCGCGTTCGAGAGGAAGATGCTCAGAAGGATTTTTGGCCCCGTATGTGTGGAAGGACAATGGAGGAGCCGCTACAACGACGAGCTCTATGAGCTGTACGGTGATCTTACCATCGTGCAGCGAATTAGGCTCGCCAGGCTCCGTTGGGCTGGTCATGTCATGAGAATGGCTCCGGACGATCCAGCCCGTAAAGTCCTTTTAGGCCGTCCACATGGACAGAGGAGGCGTGGTAGGCCCAAACTGAGATGGAGTGATGGCGTTGAGGCGTCCGCCAGAACGGCCGGGATAATGGATTGGCAGACGACGGCGCTAAACCGTGAGCGGTATCGAGGAACGTTTCAGGAGGCCAAGACCGCGAAGCGGTTGTAGCGCCTGATAATGTGGCATTATAGGCTTTACCTTTGGTTTTACAGCATAAATGTATCATGCAGCTTTTGAAAAAATTTGTCCAACCAATTTCCAGCATTAACTTGAGATAAAAATCGTCCACGGACTTCTCAAAAACTTTGTAAATCTTTGGCGATCAATCTGTAAAAAAAATCGTCTGTTATAAGTCGCTTGGAAATAAGTTAAACTGTTATGCTTAAATAATTCGTTGATGTTTTATTTAATAAATGGGAGCTATACTTATACTTGGGGTGGCCCGGTGGTAGATGCGACAGCGGCGCCGGTCTTCACACGGCAGGTCCGGGGTTCAAGTCTCATCTGGGCCGTTCCCCCATAGTGTGGACTGACTGTCCAACTATGTGGTAACAACAAGTCTAGTAAGCCACAAATGGCAGGCATGACCTTGGTCGTTAAGCCATGAAAGAAGAAGAAGAAGAAGAAGAAGAGCTATACTTATTATTTTTCCAACTGACATCTTCATAAACCCCAGTAATTTGAATGATTTAATCTTGATTGTTTGAACAAAACACCAGGCGCCTCCATTGATGTTTGCTTTTATTTACCATTTTTAAAACTAAAATATCTACATCAAAAAGTTTTGTAATTTTAAAAGATGAAAACTATTAAAACATTTAAAAAGAATATATCAAGCACAGTTCTGAAACATGAAATCACCATTTAAAACTCTATCCCTTAGGAATCCCACTGCTCAACAGCACACTACACAACTATCCTTAAAACAAACGACGATTTGTAAACATGCTGCTCCAGCCACAATCCAAATCTCAAATCGACCGTCTCACGGACTATAATCACGCATCGTTAAAAGCTTTACCCAGCCCCGTTGCTTCCAATCCTTTTTCGATTATGAAAATTTACCCCACGGGAGATACGGGAAGCAGCTATTGCGTTTAATGTTGAACCGTTTCCATCACGAGCCAGCCACTCTTTGCCACAGCTCCCAGCCGACGAACCCAAAAAACAGACAGCTATCCCTTCCGGTAATCAGATTTGTGCCACTGAGCACTAACGGGGGCATCGCCGCAGTACTGGTGCTGTCTGGTATCGACTCCATTATGATCGCCATCTCGTAAAACATCGTAAAACTCTAAAACAGTTCCTGAATTTCCTGGTTAAGATCTCGCTTCTATCGGACCGGCACAAGATGCCGACCAGTCCAGGGTTTCGCACAAACTCTCGACAAACTCGGACTGCTGCATTTCCCAATTGCCTTGCCTTTATTACAATCATCATTAGCCGCAGGGCAATGGGTAATGCGAAAACACTTGAAGAAGCATCCGGACGGTTCTCGGGTTTCGGGTTGAAAATTCCAAAACAAACCAAATTTGCAAAAGATAATTCCCTTCAGGATGCTGCAATGGTTCGCCTATAGATGCGCCCGTGTCAGCGGACGTGGATGTGATTCCCGATGTTGCTGGGGCTGTGCAAAATCTCACACTAACGTACCCACGCAATGCGCGGACCAATTCCCAATGGTCGACGAGAACGGTCGTTACCGAGACCAATACGATTGTCAATTAGGAGATGCAGTGAGTGCATTTTATAGACAACGTCGGAGGTTCGAGTGCATCGTTTGCCAGCGGTATTCGCGTTTGGTGTGATTTTATGTTATAGTCTTGCACAAACGTCATGCACTACTGTTAGTGTGGTTTCAAGAAACAGAAGTGCATTCTTGTTTTGTATTGTCCTCTGAAAGAGATTACGTGTTTTTCGAAACAAAGCACATCCATGTTGTGTAATAAACAATGTTTAGCGGTCTTAAAAGCACACAAAAATATTTAATAATACTCAAAAACAAGCAACATATAGAACAATTCCCAATACCTGATGGGACAACTTGTGAACAATGTATAAACGATTTGAAGAGGTAAATTATTTTTAAAATTGTTATCAACACTTTGTAGTTTTAAAGATGGTTTGCATTGACCACACAATTTATGTCCTTGCTTTCTTTGATTCGTTTTTCACATTTAAATTCCGCCTAGTGCAATGGATCAACACCAAACCAGTCTTTCTAGCATTTGGCTCACCAAGATCCTCTCACTCAACCGTAAATACGGTAAGAAAACTTTTTTGCTACAAAGCCTTACATCTGATCCGGGCTTAAAAAGCCGCCAGCAATATTCTGGTCTAAACCTAGTCAGTGGACTTTATACTAGAGATCTCTACCTTCTTCACCTGTGCGTGCTCGGTATCGATGAACGGATCAATTCAACAATTCCACTCGATGAAATGAGCACCAGAAACGAAAAAGATGCTTTAAAAAACGGTCCTTTAGCTAGATCTGTAAGCATCCTGGAAAACGAATCCACCCTTCTACTGCTTAGCGATAAGCACTGTCACTTTGGCCTATCCCGGCAAGATGATAACAGCTCATGGTACATTCTGGGAAGATAACGAAAGGATTTCACTAGCCCTATCGACCGGCACCAGCGACCCATTCGTTCCTCACGTTGAGCGAACAAATTGTTTTCCAATTGAGATGTCGAGACAATCTAATCATCTTCCGATCTTCCCATCGGTGCGCGAACGCTGGATCAACTTCTCCTCTACAAGTGGCTCAAAAGCATTGTCCACCAACACACACGCCCCTACATCCATACTCGCATCAAATCCCACCAGAGCCTAATCAGCTGTAAATAATAGAAAGAAAACTATTCACAACTGTTCCACACAACCCTGTGACACTTTGCGGAAAGGAAAGTTTTCGAATCATCGTTCTGAGTAGAGCAAAACAAAAAGGAGTTAAAGAAAAAACGAACCCCACAGCTTAAGAACCACCGAGCCGGGTTTTGGTCAGAATGTCCTGTAGTTTTCGTCTTTCCCTTCCCGAAGTGATCTTCCTCTTCGTCCATGCTGGTGTGTGTGTGTGTGGGTAAAGGTTTTTGTTTGATAAATTATTCAGCCTCATTCTCGTGAAAACCTCAAAGGACGAGCTTCGCAGCGCCACAGAACAAATCGGATCAATCGAGGATAAAACCCCTTTTTAAGCAAACGGGATTATTTGTGTATCATTTGTAGCATTGCGGTCTTGTTGGTGGAGATCTAGTCGGGGAGAGGGGTCGGAGGATCGGGGTTTAACGCACGAGCGCACGGTACGTGTTTGGAGGTCTGCAAATCATCGTAATCACCATCGATGAGGCCAATAAGATGGATACTGTACAGGCTACAGGCTGTCTCTACGCGTCTAGCATCCTCAGGAAGGATCAGGGCAAGTTCATCCGGATTTTGTACAGCCGGACTGGGCTGAATAAACAACGGCACACACCCGCTTGTGGGACTCGCTTTTAAGGAAGGTTTTGTTTCTGGTATATTGACAGTGTAAACAAGCACGATTACAATTGTAAAAGGGAAATATTGAACGCGATTCAAGCGTGCAGTCTAGAGGGAAATTTAAGTCTCAGACATTGAGAAAAAGGTTGGCGAAATCGTTTAAAGAGCTTATTAGAATAAATTTTAAAATTACAAATTATAACATTTTGTAGATTTTTTCTCTTTTCCAATAAATTACTTCAATCTTACGCATTATAAAAATGTAACATCGAGCTACAATGATTTTCAAACATGATTCAAATCATAAAACCGAGTTCGATTAAACATTACTGACTATGATTTATATTGTTTTATTACGTTAAATAATAAAAAAAATATGAACATTCTTCATAACTCGCAATACAAAACCTTTTATTTCTGAAGCATGTCGATGAATTTAGCTAAATGTTGTTAGTAAAATGGCAATTAAGACAACGTTATCGCTTGAATTATTACTTTAAAATAAACTCATAGAAATATTTAAAAAAAATTAACTTCAAAACATAATAGATTATACTTGGAATTAATGTAAAGATTATTTTTTAAACAATTCAAAACAACCATAAAAAAATATGTCATTAAAAAATAGGAGAGCAAAAATGTGTTTCAGATAGAGGAGAAAAAAGACTTATACTGATATTCCAGACATCCGGAATCTATTTATTAGTTTATCAATTTAAGTTTAATATAAAACACATAGAAAAAGAAATAAAACAGAACATTAAGAGAAGCAGATCTCAATCTGAACATAATAAAGAAAAAAATATCCAAATATCGATTGTTAGATGAATAAATTAATAAATAATCAAATAAAAACGAATAAGCAATTTGGCCCTAGACCCAATAAACAAATTTTGTTAGAAAACATCAATAAATATAATGTTAAATCGATACATGTACACAAAAACCTATTCATGAACCAACCTAACTGATGATCGAAGAATTAAGTAATTCAAGCTGAAGCACAACCAAACCAAACCGATAAACCTACAGTCGATGCTTTCATCACCAACCGAAAAAACATGCATATTCACTCTGCTCATGGATGGCAAATCTCAGCCACAGCAAGATTTGGTATTCTGATGACCACCTTGAGATTGGGACAGAAACACCCTCGTAAAACTGGGTTCTTTTTGGTGTTTTTCACCGCGGTTTTCCCACTTTTTCCTGTAACGCACCATTCCAGTGCGTCGAAGCGCATTTGCATAAAAAACAATCCCCATTTCGGCGGTCAAATCGCGCCGAAAACCCATCAAACATTTACATCCATCGAAGCGCCGGGTAGGCAAAAACACCGTGCCACCATACATTACGACCGGATACGGTTGTTGTTGAGTGGATTCCGTTCCTTTTTTTTTTTTTGGCTACCATTTCTACCGCTCACATCTCACACAGCATCTCAACCGGGATGCCCACAGAGAAATCGTCCGATTCCGATGTTGGTTTAGTGGTGATAGGCACATTTCTTACCCATCCCGTATCATCAAGCCCGTTCAAAGTCTGAAACTCCCCCCGAGCCCGTTACCTCAACCATTAGGCAGCGTGGTGGTGGTGGTGTTTTTGTGCCTTTTTTCCTGACCGTGCTTTCTATTTTCCTTCGGCATATGCTCCACACCGAAACCGACCGGGTATGGTTTGATTAACAATAATTTTGATTTAAACATCATTGGCTGAGATAAATTGCGGTGGTCATAAAAATAAAACACCGCTCCCGTGGGGGTCGTGATTTGCTCGGGACTGTGGGTTTTTTGTCTTTATTGTTCCCATTTGCTAGCCACTGGTACGGTTCGCTCGATGTTCGGCCATTTTATTGCTACCTTTTGATAGCAGTATTTTTGTTTTTGCATTTGAACATACAATGCCGACAGGTGTGCTATTGGGGTTGGTGGAGAAATGAAACAAATAAGCATATTTACTCTAATGCAAAAAGAACTACTTTTATGGTTCAATTTAACGTCAAAATAAATGAAACAAAAAATCAATTTGTAATAATAAATATTGCGTTCATTCTACGTGAGAAAGAATTGTCTGGAACATTCTTGGCACCAAAAGTGTTCAAACAATCAGTTCAACAGCTAGAAGCATCATATGATATCATGCTACTGCCACCTAACATTGAAGACATACGAAAGGCCTTCCTTCGGCTCACGAATAAGTAGGCACCAGGTACCGACGGAATAGTAGCCGAGCTGATCAAAAACGGTGGTGCAGCACTCGAACAGGAAATTCATCAAATCATTGCTGAGGTATGGGATAGCGAATAGCGATGCCTTGTGTTTGGAATCTCGGTATCATCTACCCCATATACAAGAAGGGAGTTAGGATAGAGTGCAGTAGCTACAGGGTTATTACGGTGTTGAATATCGCCCTCAAGATCCCCTCCCTAGTTATACAAGATAAACTTGTCCCATTCGTTGAAGAGATAGTTCGAAACTATCACAGAGGACTCCGAAACGGAAAATAAACCTCCGACCAGATATTCAGATCTTGGAGAAGATGGCGCAGCAGCTGCTTCACTCCTATCATCTCCTCATTGATTTTAAAAACGCATACGATGGCATCGCCAGGGTAAAACTATACGACGCAATGAGCTCATTTGGAATCCCGGCCAAGCTTACCAGGCTTGTACGTATGACAATGACCAACATCACATGCCAGGTGAAGGTGGATGGAAAACTCTCAGGGCCCTTTGCTACCACCAAGGGTCTTGTCTCCTATTCAATCTGGCGCTAGAGAGGGCCATCCGAAACTCGGAGTTGGAAACCTCGGGGACCAAGTCACTCCAGATCTTGGAGTGATAGGTGTTCGCACCTTCGAAGTCGTCCAAAACTATCTGTCCTATCTGAGGTCAAAATTCAGCACCGACGATAATATGGACATTGAATTGCGCGAGTTAGCGGAACAGTAGCTTCGGATTTGTAATAAGTAAAGTTGAATGCTTCTATCTTCTACGACGGCTAGGCAGAGATGGATTTTATTTCGGTGCTTTTTCAGTTTGGTTGGAGGATAGGAACGGAAAGTATATAGGAAGGATATTATGAAAAGGATCGTACGAAACTTTATGTTCTACATCGAGTACAGTTAGTTGGCTTTCCAGATAAGGCAGGATAAAGCGGGTGTAATGTAACTCCGATTTGTCTGTATTTGCTCAAGTCAGTTGTTGTCTTGACCATAGCCCTTATTTAATATTTTAAGAAAACGAGGTTTTCTTAGACCATTTAAATGTAGCTCGTGATTAGTACAGATGCAATTCTTTGTTCATTGAATTTTTAAGCATAAAACGTTCAGAAAATGATATAAATACTTACTCTAGTTAGCTATCAAAAGTCATGGTTTATCTCGGAGACTCAATAATTCAATATTGTGGATCCGAGCCGCACTTCTCGTGCTCATTTTTCACCATCTTTATATAACTTCAAACTTACATTTACACAAGATAAACAATTATTAATGTAAATCGTACCATGCATAAATCTAATCGGTGTGTCGTACGGTTCAAATCGAACAAATCTGGTGGTTAGAAACCAGTGTGCACTTAAAATATCG
>KZ061567.1:561981-580789 GCA_002091835.1 Anopheles maculatus | reverse complement strand
ATCATCTACCCCATATACAAGAAGGGAGTTAGGATAGAGTGCAGTAGCTACAGGGTTATTACGGTGTTGAATATCGCCCTCAAGATTCTCTCCCTAGTTATACAAGATAAACTTGTCCCGTTCGTTGAAGTGATAGTTGGAAACTATCATAGATGACTCCGAAACGGAAAATAAACCACTGACCAGATATTCAAATCTTGGAGAAGATGGCGCAGCAGTAGCTATACTCCTATCATCTCCTCATTGATTTTAAAAACGCATACGATGGCATCGCCAGGGTAAAACTATACGACGCAATGAGCTCATTTGGAATCCCGGCCAAGCTTACCAGGCTTGTACGTATGACAATGACCAACATCACATGCCAGGTGAAGGTGGATGGAAAACTCTCAGGGCCCTTTGCTACCACCAAGGGTCTTGTCTCCTATTCAATCTGGCGCTAGAGAGGGCCATCCGAGACTCGGAGGTAGAAACCTCGGGGACCAAGTCACTTCAGATCTTGTAGTGATAGGTGTTCGCACCTTCGAAATCGTCCAGGATTCACCTATCTGGGGTCAAAATTCAGCACCGACAACAACACAGACGTTGAATTGCGCGAGTTAGCGGAACAGTAGCTTCGGATTTGTAATAAGTAAAGTTGAATGCTTCTATCTTCTACGACGGCTAGGCAGAGATGGATTTTATTTCGGTGCTTTTTCAGTTTGGTTGGAGGATAGGAACGGAAAGTATATAGGAAGGATATTATGAAAAGGATCGTACGAAACTTTATGTTCTACATCCAGTACAGTTAGTTGGCTTTCCAGATAAGGCAGGATAAAGCGGGTGTAATGTAACTCCGATTTGTCTGTATTTGCTCAAGTCAGTTGTTGTCTTGACCATAGCCCTTATTTAATATTTTAAGAAAACGAGGTTTTCTTAGACCATTTAAATGTAGCTCGTGATTAGTACAGATGCAATTCTTTGAGGTCTAGGTTTTTTAGCATAAAACGTTCAGAAAATGATATAAATACTTACTCTAGTTAGCTATCAAAAGTCATGGTTTATCTCGGAGACTCAATAATTCAATATTGTGGATCCGAGCCGCACTTCTCGTGCTCATTTTTCACCATCTTTATATAACTTCAAACTTACATTTACACAAGATAAACAATTATTAATGTAAATCGTACCATGCATAAATCTAATCGGTGTGTCGTACGGTTCAAATCGAACAAATCTGGTGGTTAGAAACCAGTGTGCACTTAAAATATCGTCCACAAATCCACACCCCTAAAAGGCACTCGCAGTAATCTATCAACACACAGTAACAAAGGCTTTCATTAAATGCTTCCCCAGGCTCAAGCACACATGCTGCAAAACCAATGAAAACCATCATCATAACATTACCGAACATTAGCATTGTTGCATTTGTGTGCCTGATGGAGGACACTTCACGTCCATAAGCGAAGAAGATGTCCATTGTCCGTTCGCTGTGCCCCAAGTAAAGCAAGTTTTCATCACACGCTTACCACGGCAGCCGGTGGACGGACCTCGGCCTAGCAATTCATCATGCTAAAAGGGGGGAATGAATTACCGAGAGCATACATTTTAAATGGATAAAAACATAAATTTTGTACGGTGAAATATTTATGTTGTTTACTAATGCCCATTTTACACACACACAGAGAGAGACACACCGTCTTGCCGAAGCGAGACTCTGTAGTTAACCTCGAGGAAAACGGATCCTTTTGCCACAACCTCTCGCAAACACACGTACGTACCTCATACCTTTCGATTAGAACAAGATCTGTATGCGTATGAGTGTGTGCGTGTGTGTTTGTGCATATGTCTCAAAGGGCTATGATCCACCGGGATCACGGTACATTACCATACAAAGAGAACACACCGAACCTAAAGGATACGTATGGCGCTTGAACCGCAACATTTCCCCAGAGAGCCAGCAAAAGAAGAGGACACTTTACCAAGGACATGTACACTTGTAGTCTTTTCGAACGGACCGTGTTCTTTGGCGAAACAAACCACCGGCCAACCGATACACGACAGGAGATGAC
The DNA here is from genome assembly GCA_002091835.1 of Anopheles maculatus. Classification (NCBI taxonomy): domain Eukaryota; kingdom Metazoa; phylum Arthropoda; class Insecta; order Diptera; family Culicidae; genus Anopheles; species Anopheles maculatus. The sequence goes on along the minus strand of KZ061567.1, from coordinate 578,738 downwards.
TATGATGATGGAGCTGTAGGTTAAATTCCCTTCGTTGAGCCAACCAAACGCTCGAGAGGTTTTGGCTGTGCTCTTAAAAGGCTCGGATGCGTTGCTCACCAGTGTAGGTGTGTAGATGTTTGTGTGCGTTAGTGATCTTTTACTTGTTGTTTTTGTGACATGGAAAAAGCACATGCTCCATTCTCCGTCAACGCTTAAGTTATACATATTTTAAATTAAATTAAATATATTTTGCCTCAAACGGAAAGGCACGTTGTCTAGCGCAGCTTTACAGCAAACAGAGGGTAAATTTAAACCATAGATTTGGTGATGGCTGTGGCTAGACAACTTTTTCTCGTGATCAAAGTTTCTACACATACGGCTGCAAATGTCACCATCGGCCAATAGACATCCGTCCAGCTAGTTACGGTAAGCATGTTGTTTAAATTAAAATAATCTCCAAGGACCCCAATTAAACCAGTTTTTCTCTAATATGGGTTACAGAACTAAGAAAATAGAAAGTTGTTAATATAGCGAATGTGTTTATAGCGTAGAATTACAAAGTACCAAGTTAAGATCAAAACAAAATGTCACATTAAATCCAAAAATGGTAGCGTTTCATTATATGACTATGAAAAATAGTTAAGTAGCTATGCAAATTAAATTCTAAAAACCAGGTATGTGAGATACACTTTAAGATGTACGATAACTCCATTAATAAGAACTTTGAAGATAAATATTATTTAAGTATAAGCGATTCGGTCAAGCTATTTCTTTAATTGATTAAAAATGTATTTTGCTTTTAAATTACGTCGGTCATATCACAAGTTCGTAGCTTTTTATAAGGAATAATGGAACTGCACAATTAAAGAGAAGATATAAGTCGTTTGTTTACTTATTAAACTTATTCGTGCGGCAGTCTCAACACGGCAGGACGAAATACCGAATCCCAAACATATCGTCTCCCTGTACGCAAGGCTGACTATCGTCTACCAGTAGCTGTACAATTAAATTAGGTCAAGGTCTCTCGAGGCTCTAGAGTCAAATAAGAAACCAGAAAGAAAACTTTACTAAATTTTTCACTTCAACGAATCAACTATGAGTTTTTCCATCATCGACAACATCTAAAACATGAGACTCAAGACAAACAATTAATGTATTCTAAAGCGTATCACCCATTAACAAGCAAACTTAAACCCTTGAAGCTGCACCAAAACGGCAAGCCGCTTGAAGCAAATGATGCTATTAATACTCCAAAGTCAGGTTGATTTCTGACCTATGAAGCGCGCCCGTTTGTATCCTTTCCATATCCCATTCAACCCTATTCTGAAATCAAACGTCAACTGCCTCTATCGTGCTTGCATTTTGCAATGATTGATGTTACACAGAGGGCCATAGGTTTTTTTTTTGTTTGCTGCCTCCTATCCGTAAGAACAGACGTGAGCGAGATCATGAACATGTACAGTACGGCCTGGACATCAGCGAGATGGTTCGGATCTCTTGGCAATAACGACCTTCACCAGCAGCGACTGGAAGCTGTTGTTTGTTTTCCCGCTAGTGGTGGACTACTGATGATGCAAAGCATCTGAGCCCGTGTTGTGATGTCTAGGAGTTTTCCCAAATACAGTCAAGATAGTCACTGCCAAGAGGTTAGCCTTTTTTTGGGAAAATGGGAATTTCATTCAAATTCATAACGCCCCCTTTACCCAGGTGACACTTGTACGAAGTCACTAACATATTTCCTGTTTGGTTAAGTTGCAATGGGCGATTTGATGGTAATGGATGATTTTCTCCGCAATTTTACAATTTCTATTTTATACTACTCATCTTGTAAACCCAATAATGTTTATTACTAATAAAAACTGTGCCTCAAACTTTCACTGCAATTTTAATCCAATTCTCCAATACTCCACAGTTTACAACTACAAAATCCGCTTATATTTTGCTGATTCAGCTCCTCCACAAACTTCTGCTTGTATGCGCCTATTCAGGCTTGGGGGAAAAGTATTCAATTTTCCAGCTCTAAATTAACCTCCTCAAATTTCCTAAATCGCCATTCCCCATCGAACCTTTCAACGCTGACCGTATTGATTTGTCAACATGGTCCCTTTCTTCCGTCTCCCAGCGCCTTACAACTTTCTTGAACAAGTTCATTTTCCAAACGACTCAAGTTGCAAACGGGGCAGAAAAAAAAACCTCCAAAGAGACTCCGAAAAGAAACCGAACCGAACCCGAAATCAATCATTATCTTCTTAAATCCTTTGAAATGAAGAACTGACCCAGCGTACGGATGTGAAAGCCGGATGTGAAAGTCCCACCCCATGCCCGAGACGGTCGGGCGGTATGACAACCAGTTTGACCGCAAGATGAATGGACAGTGGATAATTTTTATCCCAATGCCAAGGGGCCAAGTCTCGGGATGTCTGTCCGCCCACGTCCGCTCCGACCGGGGGGACGCTGTATGTTCCGGGCGCACAAAACTCTCGTTTAGAAACAAAAGCGGCAAAAAAAAAATAACACATACACCGCGCCGCCCAGTTTGGCACACGGTGATCTGCCGGAAACGGAAGCGCCCGGAAACAGCATCGCAGTAGCATTTGCCAAGCTGGCTCGATGATGGCCGGCGACTGAAACATGAACTGGGGTTTTTGCCTTGAACCGTAAACGATAAGATGGAGGAGAGGGAACAAAAACATACACACATACACTCACACAGACAAGCTCCAAGCAGCATTCGTAAACGTTACGATCAGTTTTGCGACAGGTCGGTGGAAATGCATGCCATCGGGAGGAGGCAAAAAAAAATTAAACTGCTTCAAGATGATGTATGGATTTAATATTCTACTCCTTGGGCAGTCCCGACGGTATTAGGAAAACAGCCAGCTCATACTTTATGTCCCACAGGACGGAAAAGAGCGAAGGATGGGTCGCTTACCGTGAGACGCAATCGGTCGAGAGTCCATCGACTAGATGGACCGGAGCAACAGGATAGGACAGGGACGGCTTGCGGACAAAAAAATACTTCTAGCTGGCAAAATAAATAAATAGGTTGAAACTGCTGACACTTGCGTGCTTGATGTGTACTTTGTATCAGATGTCCACGTCCACGACCAGCTTTCTCAATGGGTTTTCGCTCGCTGTGGAAGATGTTTTTCAGCTGGTGCGATAGACATGAAAGCACCCAAAGAATCCAACACATATGATCTGGCGGGAACATGGGCAAGAGGAAATATCGACAGTTTGTATTTTGGAGAAAGTTTGCTCTATCGAAGACATTACGTCACTATATTGATGATAGGATGTGACCGGATGATGTTTTTCTTCGCATTAATAGTTCTCAGGTTTGAATAAAACGAATTGGCACAGCTTTTAAATGGAACAAGCATTTTAATGGGCCATTTTGATATTCTAATCGTTTCATGAACTATTTATAATTATAGAATTAAACACTATACAAATATTGCTTAAAATTGATACATATTTCGTTCTATAAATGCCTTCGTCAAAAATACCTCAACTTTTCTTAGTCCATTTCATGTCACAGTATCTCTTAAGGATATCGTAGGAATCAAACTACTAAATGCACTTATAATAATAGTATCTTCTTCTTCTTCTTATCAGGCGCTACAACCGCTTCGCGGTCTTGGCCTTCTGCAACAATCCTCGATACCGCTCACGGTTTAGCGCCGTCGTCTGCCAATCCAATATCCCGGCCGTTCTGGCGGACGCATCTACGCCATCACTCCATCTCAGTTTGGGCCTACCACGCCTCCTCTGTCCATGTGGACGGCCTAAAAGGACTTTACGGGCTGGGTCGTCCGGTGCCATTCTCATGACATGACCAGCCCACCGGAGCCTGGCGAGCCTAATTCGCTGCACGATGGTAAGATCACCGTACAGCTCATAGAGCTCGTCATTGTAGCGGCTCCTCCATTGTCCTTCCACACATACGGGTCAGTTTTGGACAGAGTCCATGTCTCAGAGGCGTATGTGAGTACTGGGACTATAAAGGTTTTGTACAGTCCCAGCTTCGTTCGTCGCGACAGGTATTTTGAGTGGAGAAGTTTCCTCAGGCTGTAGTATGACCGGTTGGCAGCCAGCACCCTTGCGCGCAACTCAACGTCTATGTTGTTGTCGGTGCTGACTTTTGACCCCAGATAGGTGAAGTTTTGGACGACTTCGAAGGTGCGATCACCTATCTGTACATCACCCCTGCGTAAATCGGTGTTTGTTAGCAGGGCCGCTGGTGGTGCCACCATCATTTTGGTTTTTGCCTCGTTGATCTCCAACCCGAGGTTCAGTGCCGCATGCTCGATCCTTTGGTAAGCTTCTGCTACATAGGAGAGCCTCAAGCCTCAATAATAGTATAGTATTCTTGATAACATATTATAAGTATCGCATATCACATAATCTGCCGCTTCAAACAACACATGTATTCAATGTTAACGTCCTATTTGAACAGCTCGCAACATTCTACATGACAACCTAAAAAAAACGCTTCGAGACATGGTATTTATCTCGATACCAGAAGGACACATTAGTGGAACGGAATATCGGAATAGATTTACGAATATCAGTTCTACTGAGTAATGCAGAGAACCTACAGAGAAGCACCATACAGTCCAGCCAGTATTAACACATATTGTTGTTTCTCTGCTTTTCTTTTCCATTACAACTGTAAGAAGCCATGGCCTCGAAAGGTTTACTGGAACGATTTATTGCCAATTAAAATTAATTATGAAAGTTTGCGAAGAATATTGATGCTGATTAATGAGGCTCATTCCAATATGTACAAAACTATTTATTATTTTTTTATTTATTCCAGTATTACGGGACCATGTATTACGGGTCGTAAATCTTAAGAAATTCCTTCGAAAGATGATTCTTTTGCTACATTTCGGGTTTGAGATTTTTTTTACTTCTGATGGGTGATCAGTTCAGTCTCCAGTTTAGTCTTGAAAAGGTATAGAAAAATTGTAGGTTGTTGATATCACTTAACCATACAAAAAACATCATAATTCAGGTAATATTCTTTGCTCCATGCTTTTTTCCGCATCGCTTAAAAGAGAAGTTTATGAAGTGACATACAATATTTCATGTGAAAGAGTATTTTATCACTGGGCGGCCCGGTGGTGATGCGACAGCGGCGCCGGTCTTCACACGGCAGGACCGGGGTTCAAGTCTCATCTGGGCCGTTCCCCCATAGTGAGGATTGACTAACCAACTATGCGGTATCAATTAGTCTAGCAAGCCAGAAATGGCAGGCATGACCTAAGTGGTCGTTAGTCCAACAAAGAAGAAGAAGTATTTTATCAACAATTTAATACCGTTTACACACCGCAATGCGCATGTAATGTGTATTACAAAAATATTTCGAATCACCCCTCTAAGGCTTAAGAAGAGTGTGCATCTGCAACAATGGTGGAAACTAAAAAAATCTTCCATATCCTTGTCGTCGAAAGGATACCGAATTTAGCAACGATCAGCACTAGTTTTTATTATTCTGCAATTTGTACTAGTAAACCGGTATGAAAATAAATATTCATTATTTATAAAAGTCATAGCCACATCTATATTTTTTTTAATAATTAGTGATATATAGATCCGAGAGAAAACTAAACAATTTAGACTTACCTTCAACTATTCACTATGTTAAGCACACATCCCATAAACTTATTAATTCGTCATTAAAACAAGTGCCAAAACTTAAGCCTCCCGAAGCAGTTAACACCAAAAAAAGCACGCCACAACACGACCCACCTATGATAGATGCTGTGCCCATTAGTTGCAGGAAGTGCCACAGAAAACATTCCCCAGAAAGACAGACCGAAATCAAACCACCCAGAGTGCCGAAAGCAATTCGGTACAGGTATCCGGTATCGCACACCGGCTTGGCAAGTACAATCGAAAATAACTCTTCCCAATAACTCTTGTGCCCCCTTATCCTCTCGGGGAGCACCTGGCCGAAGGCTAACGATACGTTGTCAACCGACTAACAGACACTTTCACTGCCAGGTGGGAAACGCTAGAAACGAAGCATTGGTGGTGAATTTATTTCGACAACTTTTGCCGTATCTTGCCAGCGTGCGGGCGCGTGTGTTTGTGTGTGTGTCTTTGACTCTGCCTGCAACTGATCTGTACGCAGTTTTAATTGTACCCCATTACGGTGATAATATCGCTTCATTTATCAATATTATTACACTTTTGTCTATAATTTTATCCTGCACCTCTGGATGTGCCATCCCAACAGGAAGAGCGAGCGAGAATGTGATGGTGAGTTTTCTCATCCAACTGTAAAACTCGCTACTTGATAGGAATGTACGGAAACATCCAGCTGGGATGGCCCGATTTCTCACACTGCACTTACCTTATCGATGTCTTCGATCGAGGAAATTGGCATGAAACGCTCTTAAGAAGACAGGTTCTGGTACAGTTGGGTAAGATCCTGCAACTCCTCGGCCACTTTGTTGCACGGATGAGTGTAATGAAAGCAAGCGCTGGGACTCAGCCCGACAAACAAACAAAAGAAAGAAAAAACCCGCTTCACATACCGTCACGATCCTCCAGTACAGTAATGGAAAAGTAATCTTAATCTAAATCTAAATTGTATCTTCCTTCCAATAATTGCAGCCCCGTTTTTGCAGAAAGCTCGATGGACGCATCCGTCTCGATGGTAGAGCTGCCGGTTGCATCCAGCGACGACGCTGGCGGGACAATGAAACTGCGACCGAAACTCACTCCCAAATGTGTCGGCAAATGTGAACCCCGGTACCGATGGGACTGTCCTCCGAGCGCATTGTTTCAGCCAGCTTATCCTGGTCGTTCTTGTTCGCCATTCGGAGGCGGATGGGCGTGTGCGCGCGTTGGGACACTCGCTCGTGTGTTGAAGATAATTAAGAAAAATGGCTCACTCTCTGCAGTCGAAGGGAGCATGAACGCCGGGGGAACGTGCCGAATGGGTCTGTTGGGTTGAAGTGTTACGGCAGATTACGAAGCGCCACTGCATTGTAAGATGCAGGCTTTCAGTATGCTAACGTACGAATCACAATCGCACAAGCAGACCCGCAGATGCACACAAAGTCTTAATATCGCATAAGATAAGAAAGCGCGCAAGAAAATGGGCACGCGGGAAGTTCAAATTATCAGACACATTGCCATCCTGCGTGATTACGTTTAATAGGTGAATTGAAAAGTTCATTACTGTTGACTGATAATTTTAAAGAAGCAGAGTTTAAGCATTTATGAGGTTGTTTTTTATATTTGAGAAATTAAGGATCTTCTCTGTACTTCGAAAACCCCACAATAAACTTACACGAAATACTGGATCTTATCAAATATTCGAAAACCCGATAGTAAATGCACACACACACACACACACACACACTCACAAACACCGTACGTGTGTTCGTCTAGCACCCATAAACAAACGCTCCCAAAAACTCGTGCCAATTCCCCAACGAGCGACCGACAATTCCAAACCCAGCACTAGGATCAATGAAAACCCCATTAGCTCATCTGCTTTAATACGTACCTCGCATTGTTTATTGCGTGCATCTACCGAAATGGAGACGTGCTAATGTGTTACCACGATCGTGGCATCCTGCTGTGGCTTCCCCAGCCGGGCACAAAATGAAACCCAACTTAACCTACGCGTGCGGTTTTATTCGCAGCAGGGACCTCCGACAAAACTTAATCATTTCGACTAAGTAACCCCAGTTGGCGCACGAGTGGTAAGAAAATTCGGATCTAAATCTTATCACGACGCCGATTACAATGAAATTACACAACGTGCACCCGCCGGTGACGATCGGTCGTGATGGTTTTGGTGGTGATGCGCTTCACATGAAGCTCCTCCTTTCATATGTAAATTCGAGAATGACTGACTGAAATACTGTCATGTGCTAGGTACTTTGTAGAATGCTTGACAAAATTTAGCTGTATTATTATTTATCAAGCCAATTACGTACGTTTCCCATGACTGTGTAAAACGCGTTCTTGAACAGAATGTAAGAAGATTCCTACTACCGGGCAAGTATTAAATTATGCTTAATTGCATGAAAGATGAGTGTCCCTTTGAAGTGGTTTGTGCAAGCAAGGTTTTAAATTTAATTAATATCTCACCACATTCACCGCAAGGATTCGTGTGACCTGCAATTACACACGTGATACCGTCTAGATAAGCACACCTAGCGCACACAATGCACTCAAATCCATACATTCCGCACACAATCCGCAATCTCTGTTATTTGATGGTTTCCCATTATTTCATACGAAAAGACGCTTTCCACGCACCACACGCTGTCGAATCTCTTCCCGGTATATCACCCGTTAATGAGATACGCCTCAGACAAGGTCAAATAATCTAACTTCCGTCCGCTAGTCCACCTGGCGTCCTTGAGAACCCCCTTAGCTTCATCTACCCTTGTGGGGAGATGTTCGTAATGCTGGTAATTATGTGGTGATTCTCCGTACGTCCTGTGTTGTACCATATTCAACCTGCTTCCGGGATTTATAGCACCTTGTACACTCGTGCCGGAACTGGATGTACTTAACCGCAGTGTGTGCGTGTGTGTATGTGTGAGAAGAAGAAGTGGAAGCACACGAGTACGATATTTTACGTTCGGAGATGTACGGTACAGGCTACGAATTTTCATTTCTTTTTTGTTTGAGGGCGAAAAAATGTGAAGAGTAAAGCGTGTTGGATTCGGTAAGTGGATTTCGCCACCTTTACCAAAATGGCTTATAAAATGAATATTTAAATGCAAGGTGTGATTAATCCGAATCCTGGTTTCAATTCATTTCTTTCTTCTTCTTCTCTGGCTCTACAACCTTTGAAGGTTTTGGCCTGCTATTTCTAGCTTTCTATGACTTGGTTTTACCCGTAGCTAGATAGTCAGCCCTGCGTACGGGGAAACGTTGTTTTTGAATAACGTTGCTCCACAAGTCTTGACCACAACGTGACTAATAAAGGTTATTCGATACAATATTAACTAATATATTCTATTCATTGCTCCTTATCTTTTTAACAAGTACCATCAGTTCCTCATTATGAATGATCTTCTTAGGTATAAACAGATTTAGATGAGTTTAACTGATACTGCATATGCAACGCCTAACTGGCAAAGCAAAAGGCACTATTATATCTTTTAATATCCTTTATCCTAAGTTCACACATTTTTTCAGTTCATAACAGCCACTAGAAATACGTCTACTTTGTCGGACTTTTCGCCTCAGTTCCAATCCGTTTTCCGACAGCAAACGATCGTCACACATATGTTGCCATAAAGACACTGACACTGATACTGCAGGACACACGGTGCAGAAAGATAAATTTCTACAACTTCTACGTTCGTTGATAGAATTGATAGTATAGACAAATCTTCGAATTACTCTGCTCCTTATACCATAATTGTTTCATATAACTCAAAAAAAAAGACGAAAAATAATTCTCTAAGTAACTAGAACATACGACGATGCAAAAGAAGTTATTGAAATAAATTTATCGCGCTCGGAGTTTCAAAGATTATGTAAGGCCGTTTTGAGTATCTCTGAGGAAGTTTAGCTTGATTTTATATCACTAATGCCTAAGGGTGAACATTTCTATGGCGCACCTCATGCAGAGATTGCTAAGCCTGATATCCTTAGTTTACGCCTAAAACTATGCAATCTTATGTATCTACGTTGCTACCTATCCTGTCAGGGATAAAATCCTTAATAAATGTATACGTTCGTTACGCGCACATTACGATCAACGTATAAATAGGTTCGAACATGTACGAAAACTGCACGAGCATAATCACGCATGGAAGTCGCGCAGACAGGACACTTATGTTTCACCTTTGTTACCTGACGAGAACAACGTGACAGCATTGGACGACAGGTCAGATGTTCTGAAAAGGAAGATGGTCTTAGAGATCGGACGACTTTATCAAAGCGTCACCACAACAGTAAAGAAACAGAAGTCAGAAGTTGTAGGTGAAAGGTGTAATAATTAGCTTGGAAATATATATTTTGTTCTGGTATTTATTGACTACGATCTGCACAACTTTTTATAATGTAAGGTTCCACCGAAGAATGTTACATTTTTTCTAAAATCTTAATTAAATTATAAACAACCTTTTTTCTAAAGTTAATACACGATATCGATGGTTTTACTGTTGCCTTAAATGATGTAATCTAGTATTATTTTTAAATGCTTGTATAAGACGGCAACTACGAATAACATTTAAACGAATTGCTTAATAAATAATCTATCTTAAAGTAAGATTTAACATCGAAATGAATAAAACAATCAAATAATCATGAAAACCATTGTACCTAATTTGTAGATAAATACAAATATCAATTATAAGCACACTAATTTTCTAATTTTCTTCATTTTCATCACATTCAATCTCTCTTCACTCAATAAACCATTTTCAAAAACAACATCACCTCGCGCAATTGTTCCATTCCTTATTTTCTTCCCCAACCAAGCTTCAACCCCATCCTGTCTGCAACAAACTCACAAGTACCGGGAAATACTCGGCAAGACAAGCAAATAGCGGCAGCTTCAAGACAATAATTAAATTAAACAACAATAAACAGAACCGAACCGAAACTCGAACGGTTCCACACGGCAAACCCTGGGCAGAAAGGATCTCGGCAGTACGTTTTCTTATTTCAGTTCTCTTCTTTGCTGCCGGAAAACGGGAAGCCGAAAAATGCTGCATCAAGTCCGGAGGTCGTGATCGACGGAACGCCTTTCAGGAAATGCCTTTTTTTGGGTCGAAACTTTCCCCGTCTCGAAACACCCGGGCAAGCGTAAACAAATAAGCCGTCCGTTCGACTGCATAGCGCTGAACTAATTAAGCTGTACTTTTTATTCCAAACAGGACAACGGCAAACTGGCGATCCGAAAGCTAACCGGTAGAAGTGAGAGAAAACGATTCCGGCATATTTGTGTGCCATGAGCGATGGAAAAACAAAACGTACGGCACGTTCTCTTCGCGCAAAGCAATAACGCCCCTTCAACTGCAAACCGCCGAGGTGCAACGTTTGGTGCAAAATTTATTGCAGGCTTCGCCGAAAAAATGTCGCGCAGAATGCAATAGTAAAAATGGTTGGAAAATTCTTTTACGAACCCATTTTCACACCCGTACCCCGTACCATTGCCGGACATAGTTTTCGGAGCCTGAAAAAAAGGAGAAATGGTTAACTATTTCCAAAACGCCAAACATATTCGCGCGAAAACTGTTCCATCTTTCCTGTAGCAACCTTGCTTCGAGGACGCCGTGCTACTTTGATTGAATATTTTCTTTGGCGTTTCGAATGTCTCTTTTTTTCTTGCACTCACAAACTACAAAAGTTGGATGAAAATTCTTACACTAGCCAGTGTTTGACTTGGTGGAAAATAATTATCATAGTTTTTTCCTTGCTTGCTCTATCCTCACTTCACGTCTCTCAGTTTGCAGCGCCCCCAGTCCGGTGACGTTAGCCGAGAAGCATAAGTTTTCTAGCACCCGGTAGCGTGAAGTGAGAAAATCCCTTCAGTCAATTCTGAGCTGGCATCGTTTTTCTTCCGAGGTTTTTGGCTGTCAGAAGTCAACCGCCGGAAAATGCCACACCATGGTGCGGTTTTGGTGCTAGAAATTGAATGACCCTGCCAACCGTTGCTGCCCGACCGCTGGCTTCAGGCCACCCCATAATTATCAAATCCATCACGCGCTTCGCCGAAACATCACCCTCAACGTCCAACGCGCCTAAATGAGATCCTTTTTAAAAGCAGACTAGAATTGTGTGTTCAAGCTTGAAGTTGGTGGGACAAGTTTCTTGGGAAAACCATCGGTGAAGAACTCGGTGTCACTGCATGCGTGGATTGCGCGATCTGGGCAGCCGGAAATAGTCGGTTCTTCGTACGAAGCAATATATCACCAACGCTGGAAGCGCCGGATTTAAGGAGCGCGTGATGTGGTTCCTTTCCCTATTTTGCTTGTTCCCGTACCACTCAACGGTGGTAGTAAGTTGCGAGGAAGCCAGCATGGAAAACTTCATTTTTCGGTCGGGATTAACCGCTAAGCTTGTGCCACGCTCGCGCCGTAGGTCAGTAATCGATTTGTGAAATGAAACAAATCCTTCCCATCCCCGGGAAGCACACAAAAAATGGTTTCTTTCGGTGGCTTTTCACTCCACCGCGTGCTCTGGAAATCTCTCCCCCAGTAGAAAGCGCACTAATGAAAGCTTAATCTCGATGGGTTTTTCCTCTTATCGGTGTGTGTGCGTGCGTGTTGCGGATGAGCTACGCTTCTTGCGTTGGTACGATTGTACCTTCTGTTTTGGCTTTGTTTTATTTCACTCTTCTTTCTTGGTGACTTCTTATTATCTTATTTATTGTCCTCGAGGTATTAACGCAGGGCGTACAGGCAAAAGCCTCCACGCAATCCTGATCCGGCAAGTTTAGCTGTGGAACGGAAGCGAGATAGAAAATTACATTACACCCGACCGACGGATAGCAAACGGATTGCCTGCCTGACTGTCAGCTCAATTTGACGAATTTTCCAAACGAATGCGTTTCTCGTTACGCGTCTTTTTGAAGCCGATGTCTGCGTTCAAACTTTTTTTTCTAGGGGGTTTTCTAAGCTTCGTATACCGGGAGGGTAGATAACGAATTCCAACAATGTGTGCATAGCTTCTTTTAAATTTGTTTTTTTTTTTTCGAGATTCTTCAAATTCTCTGCTTACTTAGAATCGAGTTGGACACGTGGCTAGGTAGTTGGTGGTAAGTACAACATTGTATGTCCAATCGATAGCAAAACTTGAAATCTGTATCGTATATCTGTATATTGAGCTTAGAATTCAAATCGTGAAAAGATTGGTGAGAATTATTTGCTGACAAATAAAGTGGATGAAAACCATGCATTAAAGAAATTTTGAAAAGTTAAATAAATCTGTAATGAGACGTTTGTCGGGAGAAAGAACATCCAGGGTGTTTGTTACGACTTAGGTCTAAGCCAAGGATATGGGCTAGCCAGTCTCCTCTTCAATTTGGTACATCTTTGGTTCGTCTACAAGTAAGTTAAGAACTTGGCATACGATGATGTCCAGAAATTGTTGATCCGAGGCACTCCTACAAAGCAGAAGCTTACCAAAGGATCGATCAAGCCCTGGTTCGATCAAGGTTGGAGATAAACGAACATCAAAAATGCTGGTCTGGCCTGCTAACAAACGCTGAAACACTCGAGGAAAGACAAACCTGGAGCCACTACAATGATGAGCGATGATTTCGCCATCGTACAGCTAATAAAACACGCTAGGTTCAGGTGAGCTGGTCATGTCATGAGAATGGCACCAGACGACCCAAACGTAAACACCTTTTATGTCATCCACCTGTCCAGGAGGATCCGTGGTAGGCCCAAATTGCGATGGAGTGATGGCGTTGATGCGTCCGGCAGAACGGCAAGATTGACAGACGTGACCGGTTCCTGCTGTAGCAGAAGCAAGTATGTAAGTTCTTTAGTAATCGTATCATAGTTATTTGATGTATTTCTGGAACAGGAATGATGTGGAATGGAATAAGATTGAATTAAACCACTGAAGACGCTTAGAAGATTGTAAGACAATAATTTTTTACTATTATTTTATTAGATTTTCATTGCAATAAAAAAATCAAGTTTCAGATCCTTTGTCGCCAATATATCTCGGTCCGGAAAAGGCTGATATCCTTTTTATTGCATCTTCTGCCACCAACAGCGATCCTTTCGTATAAAGGATCACAGAACGTAGTATAAATCGTGATAACTTGTACTACAACCTTCGTTAGTGCCAGGTTTTGTGCACAGAACTTCTGGGAGCGGAAATACTGGTGGTAAAGATGTAGATTACCTATGTAGACATTAGATAACTAATGTAGATGGGGCGGTCCGGTGGTGTATACAATAGCAGCGCCGGTCTTCACACGGCAGGACCGAGGTTCGAACCGCCTCCTCGTACGTACTGGACTGACTATTCAGCTACGGGTAATGAACAAGTCATAAGCAATACGGCCAGGCCGTTCTAATTGAATTAAAAAAAAAAACTAATGTAGATCAGTTGCATTGAAGATACTGCAACTTATCTACATTCAGTACTGTGTGAAAGTGCTCGTGTAGAGGCGGCCTAGTGATGGTAGTTGGTGCTACTCGCAGCCGGTTTAGGCAAAGACCGTCGAGCGGGTCGCCGTCCTAATGAACGAGTTTTATTCCCAGAATATATGTTATTAAGTTTTACCATAGTACGTCCTGGTGTGCGTGTATGTGTATAAAAGGGTATAAATGGTTGAGAAAGGACAGCACAAATACATATCCAAAATTTAAAGCCCTATCTATCTAACCTTCAATGACATCAATCATAGACTGTATACCTCGTGATAGCTATAGCAAGGTATACTAAAAATGTTTCTCGCTTTCGCACGAGTATTCCGTCGTAGTAAACGTAGAACATCTAAAAACACGTCAAATCACACTTTCGTTTGTGTTTAAGCTAACTATTCAATCAATCCACAAAACATATTAAGTAAAACGTACCGAAAAAGTAAAGAAATCACAACAAAATTTGATCGTATTCTTCAAAATCCACAATTAACGGGTATGTATAAATTTGCACCTATACTTTTCTCTGTAAATGTGTGTTGGTTAGCTTTAAATGTATCCCTCTTTATTTGCCAATTTCAAATGCGATTTGCTACCCTTCACTACATATATTCGACACAGTAATTCAATATTTTATTTGTTTTTCCACCTCGTTAAACAATCGTCCAACCGACCACCACCAGTGCAAGTCATTCGAAACCCAATTTTTTGTGACACATCCGTGGTTTTTCGCAGTAGTTAAAATGGGTAAATTAAACTGATACTTTTTGCCGCTGTTGTTGTATTGCACATTTATTTTATATTCATTGCACTTGCGATTGTGCGATGTGAGCGAAAAACGAAAAACAAAAATCTGTTTTCCTTCTAGAATTACTTCTACCATTTTTTGTTAGTGGGGTAGCAGTGTTGGTGGGCACTGTTTGTCTGATGAAGTTAGCATGTTTGGATATAAATTTAAATTCACATTTGCAGATCGGGTAGAAAACAATATTTTCCACCGAATAACTATCGGTAGCGGTCAACAGTTGTGTGCGGGGTTGCTTGGTGCACCGGGAAACAGACAGATTCGACTTCACTTAAAGCGAGTTTATTTGCATATCTATCATTATGATGTTGTTGCGCCAGTTTGTTGTGGTGTAGTTTGTTGGATGGAAATGTTATTCGGTGTGTTGTTGTTGCTGCAAGCATTTAAAAATAATACTAGATTACATCATTTAAGGCAACAGTAAAACCATCGATATCGTGTATTAACTTTAGAAAAAAGGTTGTTTATAATTTAATTAAGATTTTAGAAAAAATGTAACATTCTTCGGTGGAACCTTACATTATAAAAAGTTGTGCAGATCGTAGTCAATAAATACCAGAACAAAATATATATTTCCAAGCTAATTATTACACCTTTCACCTACAACTTCTGACTTCTGTTTCTTTACTGTTGTGGTGACGCTTTGATAAAGTCGTCCGATCTCTAAGACCATCTTCCTTTTCAGAACATCTGACCTGTCGTCCAATGCTGTCACGTTGTTCTCGTCAGGTAACAAAGGTGAAACATAAGTGTCCTGTCTGCGCGACTTCCATGCGTGATTATGCTCGTGCAGTTTTCGTACATGTTCGAACCTATTTATACGTTGATCGTAATGTGCGCGTAACGAACGTATACATTTATTAAGGATTTTATCCCTGACAGGATAGGTAGCAACGTAGATACATAAGATTGCATAGTTTTAGGCGTAAACTAAGGATATCAGGCTTAGCAATCTCTGCATGAGGTGCGCCATAGAAATGTTCACCCTTAGGCATTAGTGATATAAAATCAAGCTAAACTTCCTCAGAGATACTCAAAACGGCCTTACATAATCTTTGAAACTCCGAGCGCGATAAATTTATTTCAATAACTTCTTTTGCATCGTCGTATGTTCTAGTTACTTAGAGAATTATTTTTCGTCTTTTTTTTTGAGTTATATGAAACAATTATGGTATAAGGAGCAGAGTAATTCGAAGATTTGTCTATACTATCAATTCTATCAACGAACGTAGAAGTTGTAGAAATTCATCTTTCTGCACCGTGTGTCCTGCAGTATCAGTGTCAGTGTCTTTATGGCAACATATGAGTGAAAACACGATCGTTTGCTGTCGGAAAAAGAATTGGAGCTGAGGCGAAAAGTCCGACAAAGTAGACGTATTTCTAGTGGCTGTTATGAACTGAAAAAATGTGTGAACTTAGGATAAAGGATATTAAAAGATATAATAGTGCCTTTTGCTTTGCCAGTTAGGCGTTGCATATGCAGTATCAGTTAAACTCATCTAAATCTGTTTATACCTAAGAAGATCATTCATAATGAGGAACTGATGGTACTTGTTAAAAAGATAAGGAGCAATGAATAGAATATATTAGTTAATATTGTATCGAATAACCTTTATTAGTCACGTTGTGGTCAAGACTTGTGGAGCAACTTTAATATTAATATTAAACTATAGCAAAATTAATATTAAACTAAACTGAAATGATAAAATGTGCCATCGGACCGTCTCTCCGTACGCAGGACTTACTATCTAGCTACGGATAAAACCAAGTCATAGAAAGCTAGAAATAGCAGGCCAAAACCTTCAAAGGTTGTAGAGCCAGAGAAGAAGAAGAAAGAAATGAATTGAAACCAGGATTCGGATTAATCA
>KZ061567.1:535822-558655 GCA_002091835.1 Anopheles maculatus | reverse complement strand
ATGCAGACATCCTGACGGTCGTCAAAGCCGGAAGGATACGCTGGTTGGGGCACGTGATGAGGATGCCGGACTCATGCCCTGCCAGGAAGGTGCTCGTCAGCGACCCGTTCGGCACGAGGCGCAGAGGAGCACAGCGAGCTCGTTGGCTGGATCAAGTGGAGTCAGACCTGAGGGATATCGGATGCAGCCGGGGATGGAGGAGTGCAGCCATGGACCAAGTTTCCTGGAAACGAATTGGCGGCCAGGCCCTGTCTACTAGACGTGCTCCGTAGGAGTAGGCCAGCAAAGAAGAAGAAGAAGATAAATAATAGCACGAAAATAGCTTTTGGAGTAAATTGACGGATTGATACTTCAACTATAAATTTCACGGTAAAAACTCACTCTTGGATGGCAGTAACGACGTTCTTTCGCATAGCAGCACCGGCCATCCGAGTTATTCCTTGTCGTATTCAAGTGAATACCTTTTTCTGGATTAATTTTTAAGAATTCCAAGCAAAACGATTGCTTTTAAAAAAAATTGCTTTTAAGATTCAGAAGGCAATATTTTCTATATGTTCAAACAAATGGCAACCCATATAAAAGTAAAGAAATAGAATACTTATTTCAACCATCTGTACCACGAAATAGAATAATTCGTCGGTCACTTTTAGCTTGTCCCTCATATCAATTTGTCCAGTTAGCCGTTCGGAATATGTCTCTGATTGTCATACACATTTGCACGCCATGATGCAGTGGCGTGCAGTGGCAGAAGCAAGACTACTCTGTGGACCATAGCGTAAAAAAAGCTGACGATACCAGCAAAGAAAAGCACCTTCTTCAGAAGAATTAGTACCTAAAGTTGAGGAGGACCAGTGCACCCAACAACACGACCAAAAAGAACACAGCTAGCAGTCTTCAAATCTCAAATGAAACGGCAACAAGAGAACTAAAGAAACAAACAGAAACGAAAATGGGTACCGGACCGGAGGAGGAAGAAACCGAAGAAGAAAGAAAAAAACTTTCAATCCACTGATAATCCTTTACGGTGTTTTTGTTTCTTATTTTCTGCTTTATTTCTTTTCTCTTGCTTTGGGTTTTCTCTCTGATTTTGTTCTGTTTTCGTTCGTCTACCAATGCTGCTTTCTATCTTTCAAATTATCTTAATTGCAACAGTATGGAAAATTGAATTATGTTTACGAGAAAAGAAAAGTTACGCGCTCGGTGTGCTCGGGCCCAAGTTTCTTTTCCGTCTCTGAAGCGATGGGCAGAAGGCGGTGGCGTGAGATGGCGGTGGCGTGTGCTTCGTTACGGGGTTGATGCTATTTCTTTACTTTTACTCCAGTCCAATTCCCAGGGAACGTGGAACACGGACGCTTTCTTCGGTTGCAGTTTGCTGTCCGGAATCCGGCCGATGGGAAGGGTTTCGGTTTAACAAGCTCTCGCCGTCCTTATGGTTCCTTGTACAAACGAATCGAACCGGATCTGAGCAATCCGGTTGTGCGTCGCGAACAACGCAAGCTGTGCTCGTACAGGAACAATGGAGAATCCAGCCAGAAACTTTTGTTTACTTCGGATCGGCTTCCGGTAGGCAGATTTTTCGTAAACAGTTTGCGTTTCCGGTGGTGCTTGTTCAAGCGATACGCAGCTGTCCGGCTTGGTTGGATGGTAACCGAACAACCTGCACAAATCCTCATCTCCCCAGGGACGTCCCGAGCGAGTTGATTGGTCACCGATTGTTCGATGATCGAAGTTAGGACAACTCACTTATACGAAGTAGGTTCGGCTAGGTGGCTGATCAACTACGGCCGGCGCACACCACAGCAAACACACGCTCACTTCCGCACCACTGCACTAATGAAGTGAAGCATCTGCCCGGTGGAATTTCATTTATCATGCGTTTGATTGAGAGGAACTCTTGCTGGCAGCCTGTAATTAGTTCTCCACCGGCTACTGATTAACGTAATCAGTTGGTGAAACGGTTTATGCGTGTACCACTGGCATGGATTCCGTGCGTGTGGAGTCCACGTTTGGTAAATTGCACCCCACCAATTTTGAAGATGCCGCCGTAGCGAACCGTGTCGTGAAACAATTTAGTCCCTAGCAGCGCTCGCAAGGGCATGTCGTGCCTTAACGGCCGTAATGGAAATTGTTACCCAAAACGGTGTCCCGGATTGTCTGCTTACTGTACGGTTTTGTTTTTTTAATTAATCCTACGGACATCGTCCTACACTCAAAACATTAAACCAACATTACCGTGCCTTTCAGGGAAGGTTAGTAAGTTCAGGGTGACATTGGACGAACAAAAAACGTTCCGGCAATCTGGTGTGGACAGCAGCAGCAAAGCATTATACTAAACTTAAAGCTAATGATACTCATTCGCTACATGCGTCATGGAAGATAAATTCCAATTTAAAACGTACCCATAATCATTGTCCACTGCGAACCGTGCAGTTACCTCAGATCTGCTTACGGGGTCACACAATGTTTTGCCGTTGTACTAGAAGCGGGAGCGTAATATAATTATTAGAGCGAAACAAAGCGCTGATTTAAAGCTGGAACAGAAACTGCGTAGATATTTATTTAATTTGCAACACACAATTTCACGCAAATCCTCAGCTATCCTTCAGAATACTGTTTGAACACTTTTGTACATTTTTTTTTTCTAATACGTTTTGGAGCGTAATATAATTATTAGAGCGAAACAAAGCGCTGATTTAAAGCTGGAACAGAAACTGCGTAGATATTTATTTAATTTGCAACACACAATTTCACGCAAATCCTCAGCTATCCTTCAGAATACTGTTTGAACACTTTTGTACATTTTTTTTTTCTAATACGTTTTGTTAAAATTATTTGAACATGTTTTGCAATAATTGCTAATGGTAATGAAATTGAATCAAAGGATAAGAACAATTGAAAAATAATAAATAAGAAGCTTTGAAACATCATCCAGCTTCATAGTGGCAGTTGTAATATGGCATCTGATGATTAAAATTTGCCAAAACATTGATTGATTTCAATTAATTAAAATTGATTAAGTTATAAACAAATGTATCTGTAGATCTATAACATTTTGTTTAACGTGTTTTCAACATTTTCAAATTCCTGACTCCTGATAAAATCTAAAATTGTAACTAATTCTTCGCAATTTACAAATTAAGTAACTCGTATAGGGAAACTTCCAAAACAGCAATGCATTAGATTGTTAATACCTAAAATATGATTATGATATGTTTCGAGCAGGTTGATTAACAAATGGTTTGAAATCATTTTGGTGCAAATTGCTTTCATAAAACAACAGTTTTCTATAAAGTACTGCAAATACTTCCTTCCAAAATCAACTCCAGGTTGAAGGATTCAATGAGAGTTCTTGCTCTGATTGATTTTAGATATTTTTACGGTTACTGCAACTCATAGTCACTATGGAAGATTTTGTTTTTTGTACGTCAATTAAAATATTCTATTGATTAAGTTGTGAAACCTCAAGTTATGTCTTCTTCTTCTTCTTTCTTCTTCTTTCTTCTTCTTTCTTCTTCTTTCTTCTTCTTTCTTATTCTTTCTTCTTCTTTCTTCTTCTTTCTTCTTCTTTCTTCTTCTTTCTTCTTCTTTCTTCTTCTTTCTTGGCCTAACGACCTCTTAGGTCATGCCTGCTATTTTTGGCTTACTAGACTTATTGTTACCGCATAGTTGGATAGTCAGTCAGATAGTCAGTATGGGGGAACGGTCCAGATGAGACTTGAACCACGGTCCTGCCATGTGAAGACTGGCGCCGTTGTCGCATCTACCGACGGAGGCCCCTCATGTAGTCATATAGTTGTCCTATATTGCACAGATCTTGCATTTAAATGAGACATGTGAAACATACGGGGTGAGGTCTCTTTCAATCCGTCCCACAAAAGACTATTGAGACAATCGACCGGTTAGTTTAAATATGTTGATTGTTGATTGTGTCTTTCTTATTGCAAATACTACAAATATAGTTAGTATTTATACAGCGTGTCTTTCTAACTTACCATGAAGAATTGTATTATCCTAAAAATCATGAAAAAGTTTTTAAAAACTGAGACCAATTAAAATACTTTACGAGCAACAGACAGTCCTACCGAGAAGATTTTCCGCATTATGGTGAGCAAATTTGAGCCACATCTAATTTTCTGCACCCAAGATTTGTCAAGAATTAATTCTGAGGCTAATAGGCTATAGTCCCAACGGACCGCCCCAGCGGATCGCCCTTACGCAGGACTGACTATCCAGCTATGGGTATATCTAAGTCACAGAAAGCTAGCAATTGCTAGTAGGCCAAGACCTACAGAAGTTGTAGTGCCAGAGAAGAAGAGGCTATAGTCTGCAAAGATGCAAGATCCAATAAAGTTCAAGGTTCTCAATAGTTTAAGGACATCACCGTGTGCATACTGTTAAATTTTGGAGTAGTTAGAAACACACCCCAGATTAACTTGACTCCAGAACGACGAAGCTCTTTTTCTGAAAGAAATCAAGAATTCACCAAGTCGTGAGAAGGCACTAACAACTTACCACCAAAACAGTATCGATAAACCCTGTTAGACTTTTGCCTGAGGAGATAGGCCTGATTCCAGGTCAATATTTCGCATAAAGTTTTATTTACCCAAATTTAAGCAAAAGAACTGCTTTAAAGATAACGAAAACTGAAAGGCCTTTTTGGGTGCAATTCATCAGGCAACCGTACCTTAGAAGGCCTTAAAAATCTCGCCCCTATTTCAGTCGAAATTTATTCTACTCAACTTTGAAGTTTTCCTAACAATCACATCACATATTTCTACATTTTTCGTTCGTGCTTTTAGGAAACATTACGAGTAAATTTTCATTTTAAACTTAACTACTAGAAATAGAGACACGTAACTGCTTGATGATTTTCACACCTTCCTCTTCGGCGTGCTGAACGTTTTCCTTATAAAACTCGTCCTCTAAAGAATGCAATAAAACTACAAACCTAAAGAAAAAACAACACTTTGCCAAATTTATATCCAAAGTATGCTCCAAGCTAAACCTTAAGTCGAAACAGCAGAACACAGCTAACAAGTCGACAAACAGCGTTTGATAGTTTGCTTTACGTACAAACAAACAAAACTTTGTGACGAAAAAGTTCACCCGGTACGGTGATACACAAGCCGAATTCAGTTGTTTCCATTGCTTTCGCCCGTGCAGTCTTCCGCTCGTTCCTATTATTTGCTCCTGCAAAACTGGACCAAGATTCTGCTTAAGGTTTTTTTTTGGCTCAAGTTGCCCAAAAGCCAAACCGAAAACAATTAACCGTAAACAAAAAAGTGTAATTAAACTTACGAAGACAAAGTTCGGCTTGGCTGTCGGAAATGAAGTGAAAAATGAAAGTCCTGGCTTAGCATGGTGGACACCACCCCTACCCTCCTTAAAAAAACTGGACAAATCGAGCCAAAAACCACTCACACTACCGTTGCGCCTCGGCCGGTACTGCTCTGGCCAGGTCCTTGGTCCTTGAGAAAGTACATAATTTTCTTCCTCGAGTACGGGGAATCGTCTTCGTCTCCCGCAATTAACTGTTCGTGCTTCTGGAACACTGTTGAGCTGTAAGGATGGACCAAAATCATGAACACACATACACACAAAAAACACATTGGACTAAGATACCTCAAGGCTTTCGTAACTCACCCGCCATTCCTAGTTTCATTTCCTTGCCAGCCGTAATAAGACGATGGGGAAAGACAACGACAACATCCTTATCCTGGCCTGGAGAGACACATCTAGTCCAGCGAATCAGTTTTCTCCAAATTTCTTCCCCACTGTCATCCATCGTACCGTTTCGTTTCTGGAGGCCTGTAAAGAAACGAGTAGACTTTTAACAAAAATCTTTTTTTTGTATCCCAACCAGCCCAACCAGCCGAACCAACGGTCCGCAACTGCATCGGAACAATTCGTATGCGCACTGTACCGTGTGACTGCAAGCAACGATTTGTTTAAGGATTTCCCTTCGAGTGAGACGAACAAGAAAGAGAAGAAGAAAAAAAAAAAACAAAGTAATTCGAGTCCAAATTTAGACACGCCTGTCCAAACGCCTCTTGACGTTTCGCTTTTCGGTAGGCAAAGGACACAGGCGAACTAAAAATTCCACTAGGCAAACACTAGCACCAGAGCTGATGGTGATGGTGGACGGAGTTTCCGTGCATAAATTCCTGCCCCTAACTCGGGACACGCTAGCAAAAGTTATGAGAGTAATTAAGTTAAAATAAATTATACAACCCTTCCTGTAGGCTTCTTCCATAACACTTCAAGCGATTCTTCCTGCGTTCGTTGGTGTTCTTTTTCATTTAGTTTGGCTGATTGTCGAGATATTCCAACAAAAAAAAAATATAATGTGTACCAACTGTGGTAAAAACAAACAGCCAAGTTTAACAAGACGGTTTGTGGACGCTTTTCTTTTTATAACAAGCTAGCTTTTGAATGGCATTTACACGAAATCCATGTTTTTTAAGAACATATTTAAGAAGATTACTTTCGAATGAAGTAACTATGCGTACAATAACTTTTAATGTTTTTAATAGTTAAATTTCGAGAAAGGAACAGCAGATAAAAAAAAGTGCTTAGGCTAACTTATCAAGTTAGACCAGCAATGAATAATTCATACTTAATTGTAATACAGGGAAAAGGTGTTGCTTGTGATTGTAATAATTACAACGGTATCAACACATATCTTTTAAAAATATGCTATTTTGCTCGTCATATATCAATCGTCCCAAGTTCAAAACGATTTTTGCTGTATAGTATCTCGAACTTATCGAACTCGTTCTCGTTTAAACATGTGAACAATTGTTTCATGACTTGTTAACACGTTAAAACAAAAACATGTCAGAGGTGGATAAAAAAGATTTCCTACAAAATAATGAACTTAATTTTTTTTTATTCATATATTACGGCCTGCCTGGCCGTTTTGTCAATGATGAAGAATAATTAACGCATCAAAACGTAACTGAAGAGTAAACTCGTCTATTGTGCTTTATTTACTGATCTTATTTCTGTTTTGTTAATTATAACAATGCAAATACAAATGTAAAATAATTCTTGATGTTTTTTTTTGCTATCCGTAGAGAAGATCTTTATAGAAACCCATGGGACGACCCATTGGGGACTGTCGGATTCGTACCGACTAAAACCAACGGGTGTATAACATTGGAACGGCGTCGCCGAAAAGCTAATGAGACTCTCCCAGATTCCAACGGTGATCTACCTGTCGCGGTAGCATGCTCTTCCACGGAGATCATAGCCACCGCTACGGTATGACACCGGAATCACCATTAATGATATGGTTCTCCCCACTGATATCTTGCTTAGCCCCTGGACCAGTCTCAGTCATACCTCTTTCGAGACGATTACACCGGTGCTACAGGTGGTTAAGGATCACTCTAATGGTATCTGATTCATAAGCCGTCTCACGGTGATCAAAACGGGGACTCAAACATCACGTACTCTGGTGTCTCTCTTAGTTCCGGACACTCCGGACAGTGTGCCTCCTGAATGAGGTTCATCCGCTCAAGGTGATCTTGGAAGAAGCCGTGTCCTGTCATAAATTTCGATGTGAAGAACTCAACTTCACCTAAACGAGGGGAGGTCCAGGACGTCACTTCCGGGATAAACTGACGGGTCCAAGCATCATGAGCAAACTCTTGCCATTCCTTTCGGTCACTCTAGCCGTTAGATAATTACAGCCAGTGTCTCGAAATCGGATGTAGCATCGAATGTCTTCCGCGATGATAATATGGAGCGCCAACCACACAACAGGAGTCATGAGACGCCGTTCGAAAGGCACTACAGACTCGCTGAGCTAGTTTACTATAAAAGTACTTTATGGTCTGGTGGTGAACTTTACGTTCAAAAAGATGGGAGAACATTGGAGCTTCATAGCGCAGACGAGCCACTACAGTGGATGCCACTACCCAGCATCTACTGCTAAAGTTAAGTCCCACACGATTTGGCAACATTCTAGCGAGCACGTTCATGACCTTGGTAATCTGCTTCACTACATGCGTCAAATGTGGTGAGTAGCTTAAGCAGATACTTAAACGTCTGTTCCGCGTTAATTTCCACATTTCCAACACGAAACAATCGGTAATTCTTGATATAACTGTCACCCCGTACACAAGACCCTCTAGAATTAGGATGTAGGATAAGTCAAAGTCAGGCTAGATAATAGAATACGGCAAAAGAAGTTAGTAGTAGCAAGCCATGAGCTCCTAAAGGTACAGCCAAAGAAAAGAAGAAGAAGAAGAAAGTTTATGCTAATATAGAGTGTTAAATCTAGAAAATAAATACATGCAATGAAAAAATCGCATTGAGAACACTTCTCCTTCGCATTGACACAACTTTAATGACAATAGACAGTAGCGTCTAGCAAATTGTTTATATCACCAATTAATTATTCAAATTTCGTTCAAGCGTTTCACTCTGCACTGTACTTACCTTTAATTTTGTTTGAAAAATCCATTGTAATGTAATAACGCTTCTCAATATTCAACAAAACAACAACGAAAATGTTTTTTACTAATTTTTATATTTCATACAAAGAAAATACACAAATGATGAGATAAAACCGAGACATAAAACGTGTGTCCGTAAAATACTTACACCACCCACACATGCACACACACACAACCACACACACACACATCTTCCAGTGCATTTAAGGCCAAATGGAAGAACGGTGGTTCAATTTTGTAGTCTTTTGTTTCGAATTTTGCGCATTATTTCATTCGTTTTTTTTCACTTTTTGTTTTAATCTTCTATGTTTTAGAGCTTTTTTTTCCTTTTGTTTTTAATTTCCCCATTATTTGTCCAATTCGTTGTCCTAACTTCTCCCAATACAAACATTCTTCCATTTAACAGCAATCCGGTAAGAAGATGTGTGTTGTTTTGTTATTACATTTTTCGTATAAATGTTGTTGTCGAGTGCATGTGCGTGTGTGTGTGTGTGTGTGCGCACTCACGTGTGCGTGTATTTCTTTAAATTTTTGTATTGCGACACTTGTTTATTAATCATCTCATTTTACCATCTAACATACCCAGCACGCTTGTCACTTCCAACTTAACGTTCATATCGTCTTTCTCTCTCACGCTCTGTTGCTTTCTGTCTCACTGCGTTTCATTCGACCCACTTATCAGGGTAGTAGTCTCTTTATGTATCGAACTGTGCGTCCACCAATTTTATACATATATTCCCATTTAGAAGCTGGTAGCGATTAGCAGCAAGTAGCATACGATCACTGATGATTGTACAGTCTTCCTGTCAAGCAATGTCGGACAATCGGAGTCGGAATTACATTCAAGCGGCAACCACAGAAAACAAGAATTCCCACCAATCATTTCGAACTCGTAATGACAGCGTTACAATTTGACTTTCAGCAATACAGTAGCTCCAGAAAAGCTTCAAATAGTGCTCTCGATCAGTTCGGAATTGGTAATCCAATTTGTGCGCACTTCCAACAACACTGACTGACCGTAGTTCCGTACCTCCTCTAGCGCTTTAGCTGTACCAGATCCATAATTGGTCAACGTGTCATAGAGGTCAATGCAATTGAATTAACTTCATGCTGCTGACTGGTAATCACCAGTGATCATATTATCCAAAACCGCTGTTTCGCTTACATTCGCTGTATACCGCGGACTCTCTCCCTCTCTCGTTTGTGCCATTTGTGACATCCACTTTGCTGTCACCTTTATCGTTCGCGGGTTTCAGCCCTTTAGTTAGTTTCGTTTTAACGTAACTCTAATTACATCACTCTGTCCTCCCTCAGTTAAGTATTATATCCATACCGTTGTGTTGTGTGTGTGTGTTTCACTGGTATAGTTTAAGCTCTCTTTCTTATATATCTCCTTCCAATATTTCTTTTTACTTTTTTTAGCATTATCTTCTGCTTATCGTACCTCTTCCACACGGTAGATGATTAAACTGTACAAAGACTAAACTGTTTTAAGTTGTGTTCCATTGTCTCCTTCATATTTATTATTTTCTCTTCCTTCTTCCATCGTGTCACACATTGGTTGATTATATTTGTTTGCTCTCCTATCTCTTTTTCCCAATTCTTAATTTTGAATTTTGATTCCATGTGTATTTAGTATTTGTTATGTGTTTTTCATTTTTTTTCAATTCTATTCTCAAATTACTGTGTGCATTCGTTCCTTCTCTTCCCTTCATCGATTAGGAAATAGTATTTAGTTATATTTTATATGATTTAAATTTAGAATGTTCTCTTCTCCAAACGATGTCTTACATTGTTTTATGTTTATGTTGCCAAACTGAGATTTGAAACAATGTTTTTTCCTTAACTTTTATTTGGAAAGATAATTTTATATGTAAAATTTAGAAAAATGAAAAGCTTTTTGCCAAAAACTGTTTCTATTTTTGCAATGGTTTTTTCATGCCCAAAATGCTAAGCCAAAACTTTTACTTTTTATCAAACAGAAATACAATTAAACCACCACCCGTAGACAACCTGGGGGAAAGCAAAGATACGAATTGGAATGTTTATTTCTTTACTCCGCTTCTTTGCTTTATCTATTTCATTCTCGTTCTTTCTTCTTCTCGGTTTCTTTTTAAGCTTCACTTCTTCTTTCCGTCTCATTCAATATTAGTTCCGCTTAACAGAATTATCTTGCATTGTATGCAAATAACTTGTGGTAACTGCATGGTGCGTTTCGGTTTGGTCTGTTTAAATTGAATGAATAGTAAACACAAACCAAACACAAAAAAGGGAATAGAAAAAAGAACACAATTTGCACTCAAATCACGCAATACATAAATTCCATCGGCGATCGTATTAAATTATCAAAAACGCATTAAGATAAATGCTTTTTCCTCCCACAATATGTTATCAACCGCTTCACTGATGTGCGACTGTCACGGGACGTGGTATCCCAAAATGGGGATGAAATGATAAAATAAAAATTAATCTCCTATCCTTCCTTCTTCCCGCAACTGGCAATTACTTTCGAGTAACACTTTCCTCTATCAAGGGACATTGATTGTAACAAAAAAAAACGTTCTATCGTTATCAAACCCACGATCATGCAACGAACAAGCGGCTACAGGTCGTACACACAACAGTAATGGGGGGGCTGTGCCGGTCTGTGGTGATGGTTCAAATAATTATTCACCAATAAAATTGAGCAATGAGATAATTATGGTAACGATGCGGTTATTTTGCACCCATGTGGGGACACAATGTAGAATCGAAACTGATCAATGGCCGTACCGATTTTAATTCGTTTTAAACATTATGTTATGGCGGTTCGCATGTACAACATTACTACGATGAATGAACAGAATTGCTGGTCCTGAATAGGGATGAATAACCCTTTTTGACTATGAGATTGTGGTTGAGTATCCTAATTCTAGTTTGAAATAAAAAAAAAACATCATTACTCTCAGTTTTATTTTTTCGCTTCTCATTACGTCAAGACCTTAAACCATAATTCCATGTTT
The DNA here is from genome assembly GCA_002091835.1 of Anopheles maculatus. Lineage (NCBI taxonomy): Eukaryota > Metazoa > Arthropoda > Insecta > Diptera > Culicidae > Anopheles > Anopheles maculatus. Next base: position 547,191 of record KZ061567.1, on the reverse strand, counting down.
TTTTAATGTTTTTTGTTCCCAAAAATAAGTTTCTTAAATTTAGCATGTCCATTTTTTTGTATTAAACTCCAAACGTTAGCACAAAAAAAAGGAAAGTTTAAAAAATCTCATCAATTCTGAACAGTCAAAGCCATTAAGGGCACCGTCTGACGAACATTATGCTGCGTTCCCGGGCGCAAAAGCAACAATCAGGATAAAAATTATACATTACAACAAAACCAAATCCCAAACCCTCACCCCATAAAATCCCCATTCTGCCTCATTATCCGAAAAGAATGAGAGCAGGATTCGTGCTTCTTTTTGCTTGCTTGCTTGCTTCCAATTGTTGACTTTTTTTTGGGAACCCAGATATTATCCTTATCTTAGCAAGGAGTACTGAGAGAAAAAAAAAAACCCGGTTCTTGATACAAACACACGCAAGAACAAAAAAGAATGACCGAAAATGGCCACCAAAGCGGCATAATTCACTCCACTAATCAAGTTTCGACTCAATCAAGCGAACGTAAAGGGAAAATTGTCCTTCATTCTTATAGCCCATCCTTGAACCATTCCCCATTAACCTTTCATTCCAACCCAACGCTTGGGGAGAGGATCTTGTCGCTTGCGCGACCCGAGAGAACCTTTTAACCTCGGGTTCGGGGTGATTGTTTTGTTGTAATCACTCACCATTTACACCATTCCTTAGGGAGCTTGTTAAACATTTTTTCCTGCTTTCGAGCAACACTCTCTCTGTCATGTCTGTCTGTCTTCCAACGCAAATGGAATCATCAGAATTTGAATCGGTATCGTTCATTTTTATAAATTAAATGTATAAAAATTTATCTCATTCTCAAACGGCTCGTTCGTGTGCTTTTTCTGCCGTAATGGTTGACTATAATTTTTGTGAAAGCAATTTTTTTGTGATGCACAAAATGTTCGATTCCATTCATAGGCGCCGTGTTGAGTGAACCGTGAGCGTGAACAAAAAATTCCACCCATTCCATTCAAACGTCCAGTCCAGCAAACCAGCCAGCGACACGGTGCCAATCGACCGTATCGATATCCGGGGATATTCACGCTGCGTTACGCTTCATTTGACAAACCTTCGCTGATTAACGCCGCGACCGACCGAGCGAGGGCACGGGCTAGTAGAATCAAAATGAAAATTAAGAAGCAAACAACAAAAAAAAAAAAGGCGGACGAATCTGAATTGTTCAAGCGAACCTGAACAAACAGCCACGACCCTCGGAACACAAAATATGACCCTCTGATTGAATGGGCAATATTGGAGGAGAGAGAGAGGGAGAAATGTTAAGCCCACCCCTTTTGCTGCATTGAGTGGTACAACTGAAGCGATAATGTTTTGCCCGACGTATTTCATGTGCACCGAGCGAACTCAATATCACTAGCACCTTGGCGATCCAATGCGTACATCTCCAGTGCAAATATTCGCATTTTATAGATTCAATTTCCTAGTATGATGTCGAATGAAGGATTGGTAAACCAAACATACAGAAGATAACATTCCTCATGGCACGAAATCTTAACCGCGGGTGAAAAAAATACAATTATTCTTCAAGGATGCACCACACCAGCCGCAATATAATTCTTAATGCCGGTAACTATTCTTAATGTAAAAAAACTTATCTTGATTTACGGTTTTTAATTTTAATTTATAATATTTAAGCATAATTTTGAGTAAAATATCATATTTTTTTTAAAGTAGAAAGAAGTAGACACAATTTAGAAACGGTGCTGACTACACAAAAAACATGCTAAAAGGTTAATTCAATTACACGCTACACAATTTATGCTAAATTTAATAAGATCTTGCAATGCATTACTTAATCGTTGACGGGTTTACTAACAAACGCAGACACAAACAGGACAAACAAACATTGGACAAAAACAGAAAAGCCGCCACGAAAACCGGGCGCCAAACACAATAGACGTAAAACTAGAACATTTGTTTGAGATATACTCAACAAATCGAAAGAGTGTTGTTGTTGTTGTTGTGTGAGAATTTACAAATGTCGGACCGACCTGCTACTCCCCGAAAGAAATTCAAAATGATTTCGAGGATTTGCGAGCCGTTTGGATTTTCTTTTTTTCTTGCCGCTGTATTTTTAGTACCCGATTTGGTAAATTTTGAATTTTCTTTTTCGAGCTATTTCCCCCGCAGTGCCACAGCACAAACAACAGAAGCTTTTCTTCACCTTGACAAGTGAATAATTGCAACTGTGTCAAATCGCCGCTCGTCCCGGGGAATAATTTTGTGGAATTATTTTCAATTTTGGGTTTAAATTTTGGATCTCAAACAATTTTGAGGCATTCATTGGTCCTTCCTTAAAGTCTAAACACATTATGCCGCCCTAAAGATAGCGAAAACTAGAGTTAAGGTTCCGAAAAGTGGGATGATGGTAAAACTACGGATACGATTTAATTCCTATTCCTGTGCACCATTTCATTTCATTCCCTTCAAACACTTGTCCGAAAACTGTTGCCAAACGTTAATTTTCGCATCATTACATCAGCCGGATATCGCATCCTCTTAGCATGTCTAACGTCACGCGCGTTACAACACCTGCCGCGCGCGTTTTTTGTTTTACAATAGTTAACCAAAAGTAAGGTTTGACCGAACGTGTGGTCGTCGTGTACACCTTTAAATTATAATTATTAATTGCTTGCCATTGCATCAATATTAATCAGATCATTGCGCTTGTAATTCCGGTCGGATGGAAAATTTATTCATTGGGATGCGAGTGCTCGAAGCGCTATGAACGCGCGAGTTAATTTATGTGCCGATCATGTGCATCCCACCTGTGTCTCTGTTGCCCCCACTTTACATTTGCATTTGTGCTCTGCCGTTTATTGAAATGTTGCCTTGCTATTGTGTACCATTTACCGTCCATTGTTACAATATTATTTGTCCATTTCGATTTTGCGGGCCCGACATTTACACAATAATGCAACAATTAGTTCGCTCGATCTGCTCGAACACTTTAAGTCAGGACTTTTTGATAAGCACATCCGGCGGCACCGATCCGCAGACTGTGTGACGCCCTTTTTATGCGTTTACCCGGTGAGAGCCGGTGAACGGTTAAAATTGCTACATTTAATGAGCAAACAGTGTATAATTGATGTGGGGCAGGTGCGCTCTGCTAGGTGTAAGAAAGAGTCTTTTTTTTCCGCCAACGATGATGATTAATTGATTGGACACGCGTATGGTACACGCGAACCATGGCACCCCACCAATCGATAGCATGAATTGGCACAAAAGATATTCCCGGCGTGGCGGACAGTTATAATGCATCTGTGTTTTCGGCACTGTATTCCTTTCCCGTTTAGCACAAATTGAACAACTATTCCCGCCTGGCATATCTTTACTGCTAGTTATTTGTTGGGACTTGTCCGTTGTCCGGCACGCAGCCCGTTTGTAGTTCGCGTACAATTTATCAGCACCGGTTCCCATTCCCAGACCCAAGCGAAATACGCACTGCATTGATATGTTTGTTTGCTTGCAATTATTCATTAATTAATTTAATTAATGAATCTACCATCGCACACACGTCACAGGCAGTGGGCTGGAGGCCCCCTTTGTCCTCAGAGCTGTTTGATTGATTTTATATCCGACCGAACGACGGTCCTTTGATGCTGTTCCATTTGTGCTCCGCAATGACACAGGCGCAATAAATTTAAATATAATTTTAATTTAAACAAAACCACGATTCATCCCCACATAAACGATTTCCCGTATAAATGATGAAAAATGCATTTTGGCATATTTTGATTGTAATGCAATGCGAGAGAATATTTAATTAATTGGCAATTAAGCAATTGCTGTTTGGTCTGCTTAATAAACCAAAATCATCGTGTTTTTTGTTGATGGTTCTTTTAAATAAAGCAATAAAAACGTCCGATAGAAATAGAGATGAATAGTCCTAAAATTAAACCTATAATAATGACTAAAATAATAAGAAAAAGAAAATAACTAAATTCAACCTAACGGAAACTTTATTCAATCTAGTTTTAATTGAAATATATAAACATAATGAAATGCTTAAAAGAAGAATATATAAATTGATACAGTAAACATGAAACAATTGGAATTTGATTCAATCAACGCGAGTAAGAGTAAAAATTTAAAGAAAATGTAACAACCAAACATACTCAATCATATAAAAATGGAAACTATTAGTGAGTACTTCAGGCAGTTAATCAATCAAACATAAATATGTTTAAGCATGTAACGAAAATTTAAATCATGAAAAACAACGGACTTTTATCAAGAAAACAAATATTATACGGCATGTGGAAATAAAAAAAAAAGTTTAAGTAGAAAAAATAACATTTCCACAATCTTAATATTTTAAAGCAGCTCGTTTTCATACACTACTATGCTTTCTGCGCATTAAGAACGCCTTTTATGTGCTTTTATGCGTTCAATGCCAGTATCGTACCGGTCTTTATGAATTATAGCTCTTTTCATATCAATTTTGCATTTCTTAAAGTTGGTACTCATTCGTTTCTATTATTTCTTTACTTAAAGTTCAACACTCTCAACTCGTTCTTTGTTTCCTTCAACCGGGCGTTCGAGTTCGGCTGTTGCTTGAGGTTTGGTTTCTGGTGAGTATGCTTTGTGGATCTGTCGTCTTTACTTGAGCGTGTCCCACGCGCACGGCTAGCCACGGGGACACGCGTGTTGGGAATAGATCATCGTTCACATTGTATTAAAGTTAAATCAATCTAAAAAACATCAAGCAAAAATTAACCTCCGTCAACACTTAGCGTATGTTTCTTGGTAGCTGTTGCTTAGTAAAAAGTTGTATATACGTGCTGCTGCTCCAGAAAAACAAGTCCAATTGATAAACCTCTTTTTGTGTTACAGTTTTTTTTTGCATCCCTGTCGTCTCTTGTATGGAAAAATGCTCTTGCTCGTTTATTTCTCCTTCATTCAGTTTTGTTCCTGATTTAATTGTTTTCTCTTCTCTTCCAATCGTACTTTTTATTTTTACTCTTTCCTGCTTAATCAATTATTAGCTCTTTTCATTCCGTGTTTAGTTATATTTCCTCGGGCCCTTTCGTTCCATCTATGTAGGTCTATGTTCGGTAATGATCCGTATTTTAGCGTGCTAAACTCTTATAAGAAATCTCTTTCCTTACGTACTGTTATAGAAAAAGGCAACAATATGGTTAATCTTATCTTAACATCATCTTTCTTTTCTCGTTTCGATACGGCTCCCCTCTTTTCCCTACCTCCTCTATCGTGCAGAACCCATCTTTTACCTCTTGCTAACAATTGTATCTCTTGTTGAGATGGGTACACCTACAAACTGTACCTGCCAACGCTTGCATCTCCCTCACACTGAATTGTTTGTATTCATGCTAGAAAACAACATAAATGTCTCATTTCATATCATTTAACTATTCTCAGTTTTATTGTTGTTGTTCGTTTGCATAATTTCTATTATACATTTTAGTTCTATTTTGTTATATAACTAGGTTTGTTGTATATTTTGCTTCTCGAAAACGAACGCCCAACTAAGGAAAGAACAACGAATGTACGTGGTAAATGAAACTAAGACATGCTTCTGTATGATCCACTCCAAGATTATTTGTTTTTCAAAGTTCTATTTTTGTATTCTGTATTTGAATCAAATTGTGATTGGTATGTGGTTTCTGTTTCACGTATTGTGTTGTTATTATCGAAAAAAAAACTTAGAAGAAAAAATATTCTCTTATAAATATATTATAAAAGGCTTCTCTTGTAACGTTATGTTTTTGTGTGCTTTGTTGATTTCTTTACATCTGTTTACATTATACGCGTTATTTCTACTGTTTTATTTTTTGTTGTTGTTGGTACTTCTCTTGTTCCACTGAAGACGCAGTTTGGCAAAACAATAATAAAGTTAACAGAAGGTCTTATCGCTGTGTTATGTTCTCTCGACCTAATCGACCTTTTTTCGCAATCATATGAAAGTTACACAAAATAAATGGTGTTTACAAATTTAAACATTATCTAAATAAACCAAAAAATCAACTTAACTCTCATTTGCGAGGTTAACAGAAACAAATTGATACACACAATAAAATGTATAACTGAAATACACCATCCAATAGAATAATACGCTAAATCGATATAATATAAACAAATGAACAAGTACCGAAAGTTGCAATCTGCTATCTTGATCCTGCTGATTGGTGCCACCAATGTAGAAGCTTTCATTTTCCTTCTAGAGCTTTATGTTTTGATGATTTGATAGGTGGCGTTATAGGTTTTTTTTTTTGGTTTTGATACCGTTTACTGCACAATCTCCACGAGGAAAGACTTAACGGAAGCGACGTTTCTTACCCTGTTTTTTATTCACTTTTCCGGCTTTACGTTTTTTGCCACCACCCGCAGACGTTGAAGGATAGTCTTCGTTGAGCACGCTTATATCTGTGAAGCTGGTCAGCTCGTCACCCAATGAAGCTGAAAGCAGAAAGTAATATTTTTATTTAAAACCAATTTATTATTTATTTATTAAAATAATATAAATAATGGACCGTCAACTACGAACGATATTATAAGTACAAATTTGAGTTACAAAATCAAAACTTTCAGCAGAAAGTTTCCTTTTGTTGAAAGCTTTCAAACGCAATTCAACCTGAGCTTTCAATTTATCCTTCCGAAGCTTTCATGGATGTGTCACGTCACTTTTGTAGCGCAACATCATGCACATGTTGCATGGATTTTTAAAAATTAAACAGCTTGCTAAATTAACTGAAAAATTCTATTCAATTTTCTTCAAAATATTTAAACGAAAAATATAAATTTTGTTAATAAGACAATTTTATTGCAGTTGGGAGAAACAATGGCCTCCGTATCATCCAGGGAATTCAGAAAAAAAGAAAAGACTGCCGTTGAGCAGCAACTTACCAAGCGTCGTTAGCTTCCTGCTGCGATGTTTATCCGCTTTCGTTACCGGCAGACGCGTAAGATACGTCTCCTCGTACTCCTCCCGCTCACGCTCGCGTCGTGATAGTATTTGCTGCGCCCGGGAACTGCTCGACAGCTCGACCGGTGTGTCCAGATACTCGTCCTTCAGATCCTGTATCAGTGATGAGCCGAGGGCACGCTTTTTTGCTCGCTCCAGCTGCTTTCGTGCCCGATCCGCCTTCGTATCTTCCTCGTAAGGCATCGATGTCAGTTTCGGTGGTACGTACACGTCCGACTTGCTGCGTCGCGCTGCACCACCGTCCTCCTCATTGTCACCACGGCCAGCTGTTGCTCCTCCCTTTTTGGCTTCCTTGGCACGCTTTAGCTTCAGCATCACCGCGGCAGAACTGTCCGATTCGGCACCATCGTCCGTATCGGGACCAGCCTCATCAGCGGCCGTGCTCCCTGTGCCGGCTTCTTCACCCGGTGCCGGCATCTGTGACATCAGGTTGGCCGGGTTGGCACGGAACGCGGTAGGGTCGGCGGTGCCCGTACTGCTGCCGGTAACTGCCGTTTTCACCAGCTTGTCGATCTGATACCGTAGTTTGTAGTCGATGGGTCGGATCTTTTCCAGCACGGTTCGTATTTCAATCAATCGGTCGATCGATGGATCCTTCTCGATTCGGTGTCCTGGGGAGAGTTAGAAATTGGAAATTAGAAACAGATGAAAAAGTATAACAATGTGCGCTCTTAAAAACAACAGCGTCGCAACGTAGCTTCGTAGAAATGTATGAAAATAAAAAAAATGCTGAAACAATTTTAAGCAAGTAATTAAAGAATGAGTTGAAATTAAGAAGCATAGAATTTTTGTCTAGGCCATTATTAGCGCAGAAGACAGAACTGTTTGTTAAGGTTGTTTCTATCAATCCCATAACTTTGCCCTAAGTCGTGCCTAACTATCTTTTTGAGAGCTAAGAAAACTTTCACAAGATTATAGAACATTTTTTTCCGCGTAAGGATTGGAAGGAAATTGAAAAGGAGATTCCACGAAAGGTCAATACAAAAAAGAAGATTCATTAGTTGAGGAATCTCCTTAACTGTCACACTTCTATCAGCCATGAAAGGTCTTTTAAATAAATCTTGACAATACATTTGTTGAAAGAATAGCTTACTAACATCATTTGTGAACTATCTGTTATAATAAACACTTGATAAATTCGATTATTGAAGACTGGCAGCCAAAGGTTGGCCAGTCGAAAACATATTTTAAAGACAAATGCACATTTCATCCAAACCAAGTTGATCAAGTTTATTTGGAGTGTTTAAACGACCATTCTAAAAAAATCTAACAATAATCTAATGAAATTTTGACGAATTTGACTTTTTGCGGAGGTTTTATTTTTTATGATATCTCAAGTACATAAAAAATAACAGGGATTTCTAAAAACGTTTTTCAAAAAACAAATTATAACATATAGTGCAGATTCATTTACAACAGCAACATGAACCAAACGTTCGCATTTTCATCCCATTCCTTTTACTTACCAGAACTTTTGCGCAGCACCACGTACGTCAGATTGATGAGATAGTTCAGCAGCATGTGGTACTTGATTTCGAGAAAGTTTAACCCATACTCGGTCGATAGCTCGCCAGTTTTCACCCGCTGCAGCATATTGCCCACCAGATCGGACACCTGCTTGAAGTTGTTGTTCATTTCGTCTAGCAATCGCAACGCCTGCGGCAGATCCGGCTGAATGTCATACTCGTCTAGTGCCTAGTTGTGCAAAACGAACGTTGGAAAAAAAAATGGGGAAACATGTTAGAGTTTTGTTTTTGTTTTATTTCACTTTAAAATCATAAAATACACCATCAATACACTCGTTCGACCGGTGAGTGTGGCAGAATGTGAGCGAGCTTAGTCGCTACCATTAGCGTGAGGACCATTTAAAAGGAAGGCGTATTTTGAATGAACTCTTCATCCTCCGGACGCCACACATTAATCGTGAATGTCAGACTCTCAGGCTCGCAAACCACCGGTGTGACATTGCCAATCTCGTTCACCCGAAACGGCGGATAGTGTGGGCGCCCCCGAAGCGATAGCATAAAGGTACGATATGTGCACGATTCGCGTTTTTCGATATTAATATCAATATCAATCAAACATCCACCGATCGGGCGCTTCAAAAACTTCCATCCCGGAGCACAGAAAAGCGGCGAATCCGCGTTTTTTTTCTTCTCTCCGCCATCTCTTCATCACTCAATCCATTTTGTACGGTTCATAGCATTCTTCTGCCGGCATTGGGTTTTAGGGAGGGGTGTGCAGAAAATCCACTTCGGCTCTACGTTTTCGCTTCGATCCGTTTCATCGGCCGTACACAACAGACCTAGGAACGACGTTGCATATTTTACGCTTTCCCGGGGCTGTGGTGCGCTTCACTCTGGCATTTGATTTTTTGTTTGTTTGCTAGGGCGCGTTCTTGACGAGTCCCGGGTTCGATCTAGGACCGCGGGTAAGCAAACGGACACACTATTACCCGTTTCAACGTGCGTTGGATATAAATTCGTTTCAATCGTTTATTTTCGTCCCGTTTAAATTATGAAATACGCGTCCATCCATTCGCATCTTTTCGAACGCAAAAACGGAAGCTTTTTGGGAAGGGACCACCAATCGCTAGCCCTTTTTTCTTCGCATCGCTCTTTTGTTTGGTTCGATTGCAGGGCTCGAGTGTAGAGAAATGCAAGCCCGGCAAAACATAATGCACCGCACCGAACACGAGAGCGCGGTACAACCTAGGGCGCTCACAGTTCCCGTGCGGTGTGTTTTACTATCACCAAGCGGCAGCAACCAGTTTTACGCTTTACTTCAAACGATCCTGCTGCTTTGTGCTGGTGGTTGCACCCGGGGTTTAGCATGAGTTCGCGCGATCTACTAATTCACGCGCGGTTTGCGAACAGCAGCATTAAATTAAAAGGCATCCACTAATTGCAAAGCGAGCAAAACGTGGGAATCATTTGACATGCGAGAGACCCTTCTTACTGATTTTCGCTTCCACCATTGAGGCTCGCTGGTATTGGTACGTATGTGTGGATGGTTTTTATATTCAGCCAACTCGTTTTTTGTTTTGTTTTCCACTACACGTATGTGAAGGAAAATTTTAAACATCCCGGCACCATTAGCATTCCTGCAATCGGTGCAGAGGGATGTGATACTTGGCGACCGCAATAATAAATCCTTGCGCGCGAGATAACTAGGTGAAAAGGGATTTCCGCCATCACACTGCAAGCTCTCTCGATACCTTGGGTGGTGCAGCTGCTGCTACTGCTGCTCCAATCCAAAACGCAACTGTCGAACGCATCAATACACGTTGGTCGGGTTAAAATGGGGACTTATTTGCATCAGGCTTTATGGTTTCGCGTAGAATGAGATTTTAAATTAAAAAATATATATCCATATGTATACGACAACACATACACAAGGACCATATATTCGCGGGAATATAACGGAACGGACAGCCTTTTTGTAGTGGCAGTACAAAACAACACAGGAAAAACTGAGCTCCACAAAGCTACCCCCACACAAATTCCATCCTGACTCATTTTGTACATACGTACGTACCAAACAAAAAATGCCATACATCAACTCTCTCGATATTTTTCAATATTATTTTTTTTGTTCCTTCCCCCTCTGTACAGCTTAAAATATAGAAAGCAAATCCCGGAACATCATGTCCGCTTGAGAGCGGGGGCCCACAAATTTGCTCTGTTTCGCACAAATAAAAGTAAAAGATATGACGGTTCCAATTTTAAAATATATATTCGCCTGCCTGCCCCGTTCCTGCAGGGAGCGAGAATTCGCGAAAAAACATCTTCAAATATCCATAAAGAGGGTACACACACACACACACACACATAAAGGTTGTTCGGTTGGGTAACCAATGGAGGCAAATAAGGAGGTACGGGATATTCGCGAATCGACGTCCAGGCGCGACTGGACTGAACTCACCGCGCCATGTTTCACTCTCTCTCTCTCGCACCCGCACGTACATAGCCATGTGCTTGCTCATGTCTCTATTCTCCGGACCCAATCTCACACCTTGGGGGGGGGGAAGGAAAGGTGGGATCATGATTCGATCAGTACGAAAAGCATCGAAAATGCGCCCAGCCTGAACATGGGGAAGGTGCGCTATTATTGATTTATTTCCATTCATTTCGGGGATACATTTCTCTTCCAACCTCTTGACCATATCCCGGGTACCAGTGGTGCGAACAAAACAATTTGAGGATGGGAGAGTAAAAAAAGGGATACTGATCTGTTTTTTTTTTCGCTTGCTTGCTTCACCACTCCACCCAAAACATGATGCTTTCCTTGCTGCTCCATCAACTAATACTGGCACGTAAGTATACGTGTGTACGTTGGCTGGTTGACTGGGGTTGAGCCGCTTTTCCAATTATCCTCAAATATATACACCGT
>KZ061567.1:514135-535150 GCA_002091835.1 Anopheles maculatus | reverse complement strand
AGCAGGAAACATCGCAGCACGATGGGCACACATACACGAGCTGGGAATCACACACACACACACAAAAGCGCGCGCTGGCGGGAGTTTCCTCCCAGAGAAGACCGCAAAGTGAAACGCGCGCGTCCAGAATAATTCCGGTGCCCCGGTCGGCAAGCAGCCGGGCATTTGGATTGAACCACCGTGCATCGTGGTGTGGTGGTCGAAATATTGGAACATCGACACGAAATGGAACAACAACCGTAGGACGGTCAGATGAAACCCCAAAAACCCGCACCACCCACCGCTCCACTGGTAAAATGGTTAGTGAGGAGTGTTTTTTTTTGTGTGCAGCGCAGCGGACGATCCTCGCGAACGCGAAACGCGTATGCGAGGACGATGATTTCTGTGGGTTCGTTCGCTGCTGTGCAAGCTTCATGCAACCGGGATTGGTTTCCGTTCCGAAGAAAAGCGAAACCCGGGTGGTGGTCACACAAGTGTTCCATTCCTGGCGGTTGCAATAGCATTTCCACTAGGCGGGAAAGGCCAAACCTAAGCACAACGCACGCACCTTTGAACAACGTAACCCACCGCATGCGCTTGATTAATTAAATTGAAGCAGTTGTTTGTGGCCTGCAACGATATTTCTTACATGGGTGTACATACAAAATGGACGGTATGAAAGTTTGGTAATAGTTTTAGTAAAGCGGAATATAAACAACGAATATGTTGTTCATTAAGTTGTAAAGCTTTAACTTAACTATGTACCCAAACCATGTATTATTTTGTAAAAGAATAGTATTTGGTTTTTCTTCTACATTTCTTTACCTCTATCAAATATATCAAATTTCTTTTATACCTAATAAACAATTATATCTAATAAATAAGTTTATATTTATATTACTACTAACATTTGTTTTACAATCAGATACTATGGTAGCTACGCGATGGAAGCTTTCCTTTAATTAATTTAATTGATATTTCGTTCAATAATTTGTTGTGTGATGTTATTTTGTCTTAATTTTAATTCTGTGATTTGGTAGATTTTGAATACGTCTTGCGATGACTCGAGAATCGATGGTTTCGCTTGTACTGTTCGTAAACGATTACGCGCGCTTCTGTTGCAGTAAAAGAGGAGAGTGCGTAGCAGTCGCTGATCGTAGGAAAAATCTGTAAAAAAATAGTTTTGATTTTCCCTAATATTCATCATTATGTCCCATTTTTTGCATATTTTTATCTTTGGTTTTCAAAGTTCATGAGGCACTTAAAGCAATGTATACCGCAAAAAGGCTCATTTCTAAGTACGTTTATTTGGCTCCTGCTCATGCTATGGGTACTGTACCAGAGATGTTTTTACATATTTGGAAAGGTATTTTTTGTAGTTTCATATTCCAAAAAAACTAGTCCAAAATATATACAAAAAAAACTATAAAAATAAAAATATAAAAATTTATGCATAAAAACTCTGAAAATTTACCAAATAAGTTTACCAAAAGTTAAAAAAAAGTTGTTTAAAATTGTTTTTACGTTAAACGGGAGTCTTTTTTACTAATTGTAATTTTTACCGATTTTTAAAATGATAATTTGCATGAAAAACAAAGGATTTTCGTAGGTGGCCTTATAGTTTTGTTACAAGGAGCAATTTTCAACCCAGAGAAAAAAATAGTATTAGTGTGCGCAAAAATATGCAAAATACATAAAAACCCGTATTTTTTTATTCTATACAACTTTGTAGAACATCAATTTTATCTATCTTCTCAACTTTTCCAGTTATTCTCAAAAAAACAAGATGCCCTATAGTTGTGTTACGCACTGTATTATAATGATGAATCTATATATTATATTTTTTCGAACCATTTTTGGCAAAAAAAAAGGTTTTATACTATACACTATACACTATAAAATACGGTATTCAATCTTCTTCTTCTGAAAAAAATACAGACAACTTTGACAAATATTAATAGTTTCGTCGTTCATCTTCACTGCAACCAGAAATACCAGGCGTCTCCATCGCATGTAACATTTGGTAGAAAAGTAACGAATTTAATTTCCCCATTATAATTTAAATTTAGTACATCAATAACAGAACAATGATTGAGAGAACAAATTGATGAGAGTTGAGGATAAAAATTATACCAACGCATAACAACGCAAAAAAAAGCTTACTTTAAATAGGAATAAGCAGCACGAAAGCTTGCTTGATAGCAATCCAACCATCATTCCGAGCGCTATCCTCAGCTCAACGCATCACCATCAGCATCTTTAAGACCATAGGCATATTTGACACAGTTTCCAGCCTGTACGGATGAGTTTGCAGCATCCGCAAGGTTCTAATTTGTAAATCGATGCAATCAATTATATCATCCGTAGATACAATCCACACGACGAAACAGACGAATGACGAGGAGGAGACCGTTTGCCGTATCCTCTTGCAAAGCATTAATTGTGCGCTCACCGTCCGTGTTCGACGGTATCACCATCTTGAACAAAAGGAGCAGATCATGATCGAAAACTATAAGCGACGGAGCGATGGACAACCGATCTTTTCGCCCGGTGTACATTACCGGTCGTAACATCCGTAGTGAAACGAATGATACCGAACATATGAAATAATGCCCGGTACGGGATGATATGCGCTACAGTCATTCGTCCACAAAACGGTTCGATGCAACACGAAGCTAAGGTAAGGCGGTAAGGCTGCGGTGCATACGGGAGACTCTCCTGCCTCGCTTTTACCCTGTTTTCTCCTCCAATATTCTCTTCCCATATTTCATGCGCTGCAGCAGTGCGCTACCAGTGCACAGAAGCGCACCAAAAAGTAAAACAGGATTGGGAGAGCTCATCACACCCCAAAACCAGCTCAGCCAAGTCCCGGGTAGTGTGTATGTGTGCATCCAATAACGTTCGGTTTCCGTTCCAATTTTTTGTTTCGTCCATTATTCCGTGTGGCCGCCTTTCGGCAGCCAATCCACTCCCGCACGTTTGATTTTGCAGCGGGTCAAACAGTAAGACCGAACCGGGGGGAGAACATAAAAAAAACTGTGTATAGATTTGTGCAAAACAAAGACAAACGAACGGTAGCCGAGGAGTGGTGGGAAAGAGCTCCAGCCAGCCAGCCCGGAAAACCCCGAATGATGGCAGGCGACCGGTAGTGTACATAGTGCCGACCGCGCGGTGAGAGCTCAAGAGAAAATTCCAAACAAAAATGCTTTTAGGATAGAAAAAGTACAACACACACACACACACGCTTTCCATCCAAAAGCTGGCAATAGTGTTTCAGAATTTTTGCGATGGAAGACCCACAGAAAAAAAAACTGCGTCCTTCGTTTTCCTTTTTCGAGCTGTTTCCTATATGTCAATCCTTCAACAATGATCTCTCTCTCTCCCACACTCTAGCCAGATTATTACCTCCTGCAGGTCCATCCATGGTCATTGTATGTGTGTGTGTGTGTGTGTGTGTGGGTAAGTGTCTGTGATGCGAGGAAAGAATGGAACCGTTGGGAGAGAAAATATCTGTATTTTTCCTAGTTTTCCATTTTTTTTGTCCCAAAAGCACAAAACACGACTCGGTATACAGAGAGACCAAGGACACGGTCAGGAACAGACCAACCAACAACAAAAAAAATTAGATCGCGTGCACACACATTGACCCTTTTGGTTATTCTCCAACCCCCAAACTTCTGCAAATGAAAATGCAATAGCTAGGAAACACACCAATGAGTTTAATGCACACAAGCACAATCGCATCATGGCAAACCGCGCCATTCACCATCCTCCACACACATACAAATAGGAAAAGTGCAGGCTGGTTCGTGAAAAACGTTCGATGACGATTGCCTGGTTCCCTGGAATATGGGGGAGAAGAAAAAAATACACATAAACAACTACTCCAAAACGGTCCCGGGACACAACGATATGAAGCAACAGAAGCAAAAAAAAATCCATACTCACACACTTATATATACCAAACATCAGCGAGACGTGGAAGAGAAAAGTCGGACATACGGACACACAGGTGTCCAGCCAGCTTCCAATACTGTGCTTCACCATACCCTAACGTGGAAAAGCCCCGCGGTTCTGAACGGGAAACTCTCTGTCAATCCATCGTTCATCGTCATCGAGGTAAAACGGGATCGGGGCCGAATAAGGAAAACGGTGGCCATCCCACCCACCCATCCACACACACATACAAACACACACAGTGCATGCGACGGAAGCTATAGGAACGCATAAAAGCATTCGCGATGCGAACCATTTTAAAAGCTTTCTTCACTTTGCTTCTTTTGCTACTCGCCGCGATCCGATTTGCAGCGCAAACGGAAAATGGTGTGAGTGTGTGATTCTTGATTCTTTTTTTTTTCAACAGCTTCTCGCTTTTCTCGCTCTCCTCCGTGCCCGGGAAGTCGTTCGTCATCAGTCAGTGAAGCATCCTGGCAGACAGGAAGTAGAAATAATTCGAACAACAGAGCCCTGTGACGTGATGTCCCATACAAAAGAAACAAGCGGAAAACCTCTTTCTTCATTCGATCGCGAAGGACGTTTCAAGATTTTTCGATGAAGAAGACAAAAACGCCATGAAGAAAATAGTAGAAGTTGCAGCAAATAGAGCACGAAAGCACAACGATCCGAAAGATGCTATAAAGCGTATCGACGAAACTGTGGAAACGAAACCAAGCAATGAGATAAAAAACATGGACAAAAAAATATCCACCACCCCTACACACCGTATCCTGTCGTATTGAGACATATGTGTGCGTGAGCACACACACATACACACGATTACTGATCGAAACACAACACAGCACCACACACAGCGCATCCGTCTGATGGAGTGGTGTCGTTCTCTCTGTCTGTCTCTCGACCATCACCACACACTACTCATCGACGTCCTGCTGCTGCTGTCCTAGCGCGGCCCGTCCTATCTCTACCGTGACACACACACACACACAGGATGCATGGCTTTCCACCGCTACACCGATATTGCGCCAACAGCGATAACACACAGTGCAGCGTCGCAAGCGAAAGGACACGGTCAAGCGCGCGCGTCATGTATTGATGATGGATATAGGACGTTTGTATGTTGCGTTGGGCATGCGGGCGGTGAAGCCCGGTTACTGTCAGGCCGGATGGCGGATGCTTATATGCGCGCAATGCCCACACACAAATCAAGCAACAGCTAGCAAATTCGTGCTAGCTAACCAAGGACTCGAAGCTATGTGCACCCGGGAGTTCGGCCCGGTGTACGGTGGACGCTTTACGCAGTGCCACATTTACCCACAACAGTGCCCCGAATCGATTGAGCCTGCATCGGATGCAAAAATCAAAAGCTCTCGTAGCGTAGCGGTGGATCTCGGACGGGCTGCTCGTCGAAATTAATTCATTTCCATTTAAGCAATATGTGTGTGGGAAAACACACGCCTCTCGGCGGTCCTTTGATGATTGGATGTTTCTCAATGAAGATATTTAGTTGATTATGGTATCACTTTTGTTTATTATTTTCTTTATAAACCACTTACTGGATGTTTTCATGAGTAAATATTTCGTGTTTAAATACATACAATTATAAGGTTAAAATTTAGCGAATATTGTAATTTTAAGATAAAAACAAAAGTACAAGAAACAACTAAGTATACAGTACAATAAACACGAGTTATTCATTTTTTAAAATGTAAGAGATTTTAAATATGAAAAACTTTTGATGAAGACGAATAACGCATCCGATTCTTCTAGTTCTTTAACTCTATAACATTGAGAGGTCTTGGTTTGCTATTGCTGGCTTTTTTGACTAAGTTTACCCGTAGCTGGATAATCAGAACTGCGTACAGGATGACACAATACCCGGCCCTGCCATGTGAAGATCGGTTGCATTCCTAGCTGCCGAGGTAAGCTGAGGCTGTCTTTGATCCAAACCGCGCACACAAATAAAAAAATATTTTTCACTCACAATAATTCTTCCATGGACGACGAGTTTTGTATAACATATGCGTCCAGAGGCAGAGATTTGGTTTATCGGATTGTTTAAACGGATATTCTTACCCATGGATCCAAGATTCTCAACCAGATACAGCGACCAGATTGTTCTTCTTCTTCTTCTTCTTTGGCACTACAACCTCGTGAGGTCTCGGCCTGCTATTGCTAGCTTTCTATGACTTAGTTTTACCCCTAGCTGGATAGTAAGTCCTGCGTACGAGGAGCCGGGGTCCCGGACGGGATTCGAACCTCGGTCCTGCCGTATGGAGACCGGCGCCGCTATCGGATATACCACCGGGTCGTCCCCGACCAGATTATAGAACATCGGTTTTCCTTTTCAACAAATTGTCTTTCTCCAAAAGAGAAAAGATTTTGTAAAACTCAAAGTGGTGATACCCCGTCATCTGGATGTGTCCCAATATTTTCAACTTCATCCAGGGAACAAATTCTTCAATTATTAATGATTCCCCGACTGTTCGGGCGCATTGTCTAAAGCCATGATTCAAAGACTATGGTCAGTTGGGTGGATGGCAAGGATGAAAACCTAATGTTATATAATGCGTATAGTATATCAAGATTAAACCGAATAAAGCCTCGATACAACCTTATCTATATGAGACACATATCTAATGACTGATATATAAAATTGTATATTTAAAGAAACAGAAAACTGCCTCTGTCATAATTTTAGACAAAAACAATATTAAAACCATTACAAATATGTCTGCAGTTTTATTTGTTTTAGCAATAAGAAACCAAACAATTGCAACTAATGATTGGAAGAAAATGTTTTCATTGTTCAATATTCACCGGAGCAGCAAGAGCTGAACAGCCAATACATGCCCTAATCAGATTAAGAGAAAAAGCGAGCACATACGAATATGATGCATTTGTACGAAACGCTGCTGTTGAAGTGAAATGGTAACGATGTATTGCAAAAACAAATATTTCTCAGTTTGTGCGCTGTTTGCTTGGTCACGCCAAAAGCCCTTATCGTCATGATTTGCATTTTGCAGTGCAGCAGATCGAGGGAAGAAAATTGACATGATTTTCATTTCGCTGCAACATAAGCGGCCAGTTTATCACGGGAGGCAAATATGAATTTCAAATGTCAATCACAATTCAATTTTAGCTTGTCCATCGTTTATTAGTGCAGCATACTTAAGCCACCGTGGTCGCCAAACAACCGAGAGACTAGTGGTGGTAGAGTGTGGTACGTACCACGAATCGAAACATCGCATCTGTATCGATTGGAAAAAGGCTCCACTATCAGCCCTCATACGCCTGCCATCTTTCGGGGTCGGAAAATGACAAAATTTTATCCGTACTACCCACACGCTAGCGAACCGGTCCACCGGTGTGAAGTCATGCGGGTGCACACGCCGCTCTGCACGTGAGCTGTGACTGCACGGTTCGGTCAGAGGGATCCCCGGCAATGGTGGGCCGGCCAATTGACCCATCTCAAACTTCCATCGTATCCCCATGCTAGCACATCCGCACACGCTGCCCACTCACACACACACGGTGTGCGCGGTGTTTACTTTATCACTTCGCCGAGTACGACGAAACTCGCGAACATTGTGTCGTGGATGGCCGCGGGAAGATGGAACGGTTCTCTCCGCATTCTAGCAGCAAGTGTGGTTCGTTCTCTCGTTTTCGCAACATTTCGGTTTGCTGCCCCGCACATTCATGACAGCATTTCGCGTTCGATACATACACGACTGCAGAGCGACGGGAAAAGCAATGGAAATGGGTAGCTTTCGGGTTGGGATAGATATTGATGGACGAGCGCAGGCAGTGTGACAGAACCGGTCTAACCTCGTAGCCGTAAGCAGTATCAGATCAAATGTAAGGTGTATCAGAAAGTAAAAGTGGCATGTGTTGCTGCTTTAGTTTAGAAGATTCATTAGATTGTATAAAAATTTGAACAATATTTGAGTACCGTAAGCTTCCACCTTCGCGTAACAGTGCAACGAAAATAAATGCTTGAATAAATGTACAGTGGTGTATAAAACAATAGCAGCACCCTAACATCCATTTTTAAAGGCTTTTGTTCTAGAAAAAGGAAATCCTCATTTCCTAAAACCGTTAACTTAGTTTTAGAACAATAAAAATCAATACGATTTGTAGAATATAGACACTAGTGATGGGCGCTCGGAATCGGAACTATCTGGAACCGATTCCGAATCCGGGTGCGGAACCGATTCCGGATACGGGTGCGGAACCGATTCCGGATCCGGGTGCGAAACCGATTCTGGATCCGGGCGCAGTGGCGGATTTAACGGTACGCGGACTGAGCGGCCGTTGTGTTTCGATCAGTTAAACACATCCGGACCTACTGTTCGGAATCGATTCCGCAAAATTCGGAGCGCTCCGGAATCGATTCCGATCAAACCATCATTTCGCCCATCACTAATAGACACTATAACCGTACTAATTACATTTTTAAATATTAAATTTTATTTATATTCGGCAGTGCAGGACATCATGACATAGACCACCTTCTGTGGTTTGGTAAAGAATATGAACACGCTAGAGGATCTCTATTAGCTGCGGCGGATGCAATAGCTAGACTATAAGCTCTCCCAATTAGAGATATACTGGCAGCAAAAGACTTGCCATACATGAAAATAATTTTAAAATTTGCAAGAAAACATGGTTTAAACCTATAAGTGTCTACCCTCCTTATTCCCTAATATCCAAGTATTAAGTGTTGTACTTTGTTAATTTCATGTATACAACACGTAGGACACTGTATTGCTAGCTGGGTAAAACACAGATGCCTAAGATTCAACAGAACACCAAGAAAAAATCGCCACATCATCGAACACCACATGGCAGAAACGAGAACTACAATAATCGGACCTATTACTATGTATCGATATGGACGGTGCCTCAACAATTAACCGAGTATGTCTGGGATAAAATATAGGAGGAAATGCTTTCTAAAAACCATCATAATTACAATAAATAAATGAATAAATAAATATACATTATTGTTAAATTCCGATAGTCAAGGATGTAATTCCTAAACAGAAGAACTACATACAAGACCATCA
This sequence comes from Anopheles maculatus, assembly GCA_002091835.1. NCBI lineage: Eukaryota > Metazoa > Arthropoda > Insecta > Diptera > Culicidae > Anopheles > Anopheles maculatus. The sequence goes on along the minus strand of KZ061567.1, from coordinate 526,145 downwards.
TTTATTTTACGCTGTTGTTGTTGAAGAAAACAGGTTCTTAAAGTGAAATAAAAACATAAACGAACAAAACAAACACATGCAAAAGACTAAGTAGAATAATATATAAACAAAATAACATATCCCTATAAACCTTACTAACCATAGCATTATTACTCTATGTATCGTACAGCAAAAGGAAATTTAAAAACATTATGATGTGCAAAATCTTCAATAATAATATTTCAGTGAAACACTTTTTCGTATACCCTACCAACAAACAGCAAACAATTGTACGAGGGTCTGATACGATAAGAGAGACAGAGAAAGCGAGAGAGACTACGTCCAAAATCCAGAATCCAACCAACCGTTCGCTGGACGGAATCCATCAGTCGAATAACATTTAATTTAGCTGCCTGAGGGACCAACACGCTGGGTAGAATTTGTGTGTCTGATGGATTCGATCGGAGGTGTCCATCACCGAAGGGGTTATTTCTCCCTCCCCTCCCCAACCCCCCCATCACCTGCGACACACCTTTTTCCTTTCCGTTTCCTGGGGGGGATGTATTTTCCGTTCGCACTGAAACCGCGTTCTCGAAACGCGAAAACCCAACCGTACATGTGCTCTCCCGACCGTTCACAAACTCCTCGCTTCACAATCAATAATCGAACAGACGATTTCAGCGGAAGATGGAGGGAGGGGGAAGCAAGAGGGAGTCCGGTCCAGCCAAAGGGAAAGAAGAAAACACACAGAACCACAACATGCGCATCGCACACCGTATGCGTCCGATTGCGTACGATATTATGCTGGCGGATGTGTTAGCCGTTGCTACCTCCTTTTTTTTTTGCAGCCAACTACAGACAGTCCGTGCAGCGTTACATTTCGCGCACGCGGTTCCAGACTAGAAATTGAAAAATTTATTCCCGCACCAAAACACTCCAAGCTCGCGGTTTGTTTGTTGCAATTTGTTGCAAGCACTGTGTGGAGGAGGAGATGGCGCGGCATGGAAATTTCGGTTGGTGCGAGAACGTTACCCCACACACCCGAATGGGCAGAAACACTCCCACACTATGCACCAAATAGTTTGATAGTTTTTCTTCATTAGGGCTTCGTTTTTCATCCCGACACGCACGTGTGTTTCGTGTTTGGTGGGCTCCGATTGAGGACATCGCACAAGCAACTATTCAGCCTGGCCGTTCTAACTAGCTTACAATAAAATATAAAAATTAATGCACTTTATCGATGCAAAAACGATATCGAAAAGGTTTGTTCTAAAGGAAATGAAAAAAACCTCTTTTGAATAAACAGTTCTGAAAATTACCATAAAATTTGGTTGAATTTCATCAAATTAAGTAACCTTAAAAGGTGATGCTATAGCGTTGGGTGAATCTGAATGAATCTTTAAATTTACTGAATGATTCTGAATCTGTATTCCAAAGATCCCAAAAAATCATGAATCCTGAAAGATTCGTGAATCCTAAAGATCCGTAATTCTCAAAAATTCAGAAATTTCCAAAAATTCATGATTTTGCATCTCGACTTCAGTTTTGACGCGTTATTGGATGAAATTCTGTAAGGAATTTTTTAGGATTACTTTTCGAAGGATGCTAACAGGATGATACGCCAGGAGAACCAACCTAAATATGAAAGTATGAAAATTAAAAAAAAATGGAAGATAAACAGGCATTGCTCGGTTGAATCTTTAGGGATTCATGATTTTTTTGGATTCACAAATCTTTGAGGATTCACGAATCATTCGCGAGTCATATCATACGTGATTCGAATGACTCTATACTAAAAATTCAAAGGAATGACTCTCATCACAATATTCATTAAGCACAACAGTAGTGTGCTATTAAACGGAACATAAATCTGATAGTTATTTCTCATATTTAATTTATAAAGCACTAGGCGATTAAAATAGCCTGGCAATTAGTTGGCTGTGATCTGTCTGTGATCTGTGATCTGTCCTTAAAAGAAATTATTGCTTTTTTTTAACTCTGATCGCATCTTGGCGATCAGTTGTTCCTCTTAGGCTTCAGAATGTTTGGACGACGTTCTCCGATAAATACACGCCAAAAAAGCGCTGAACCAACAAAGAGACATTTTTCAAAACGCCGTCATCAGCTCTACGATACTGTTCTAGAGGCTAGAAGCAATAGTTAACGATTCTCAGAATATTCCACATTATGGTAAAAATTCTTGTCACAGAAATAAAACTCAAACTTAAAGTTACAGTTTCTTGGTAATTTTGGTTTTGGTAATAGCATACGTCATACCTCAATGCAGAAAAAATGTGTCAGAACATTAACAAAAAAACACGATGCACCACATGATAGACAGGATAATTGGTTGGAACATCGTGAAAATCAGTCAATTTATGTTAATGCATATGTTATTCTATTCTATCCTTAAATCACTTAACAACGTTAGACATCAGAGCCCTTAAAAGGTATTGAGAGGTCGTATTTTTATAAAGTACAATTTCAGTAAACATAACGATTATTCCATTTTTGCACTACTGGAAGAAATCTAGGAACGTCAGTTGAATTATAAAGATATCCTGCGAATAATTTACTATCGAAATATGCATTATTCAATGCTTTGCATAAATCTGATTATTTCATCACAAACATGAAAGTGCATCAGCACGTTTTTTCCTCATATACCCTCAAGGGGCAAAGTTTTTCTTTTTGTTGTTAAAATGTATTAATTAAACAAACAAGGAATCCGACATCTCTTTTTACGACCACCGGGGTTAAAAATAAATTGGCATTTCAAGCGAAACACAAAAAAAATATTACCTACACGGAAAAAGGTATTAATGTTAATGTTCCCGCCTACAGCTACACGATAAATTATGTACCCCGTAAAAGATGAGCATAAAAACCAATGCAATTGTATGCCCTATGTTCCAAAGACTGTGTGTGAACACATACACGGGACACACTCCTTCCCACCATCCCAAATAGTGCATGTGCATAATAAAATGCATTCACTTTACCAGCAACGCATAACAAAACCAGAAAAAACCAAAACGTTGCATTTCGAATTTTGTTTTTAATTTCCGATACCCTGTTAGCTGTTTCACTAATTGTGCCGTTCTCCTGCCAATAATCATACATTATTTACCGGGTACAATTTATTCTGCATTGCCAAGTGATAACGACACATTTTCATTCAAACTCCAATAAATGGTTGGTGTTCCCGGTTGCTCCTACCCAAACCCACCCCACAAAAACCATGCTTATCAAACCCACTGGTGTCGGACCGAGGAATGCACATAAATTCAACGAACCAAAACACAAAAGGTATGGGAATGCGTTCGTCCCGGTAGGATTAATACGTGGCAGGAAATTCATAATTATCAAAAACCGACAAAAAAATAATAACAAAGTATGTTTTCCTTTGTTCTGACAGCAGCAACCACCCCGCGGGGGGGGGGGGGGGGGGTGTCTCTGCACCATCCGATTTAACCCATCGGATAAAATTGCGCCGGATGAAATACCACACAAACACACTCGAATATGCAAACATTTTGAAAAATTATTTTTTCCGAATCCAATATATCGTCGTATCGCTGCTTTTACTGCCGGCAATGGCGGAACTGTGGCGGCGGAGGAGGCGCGTGCGGTCGGGAGGCTTCAAAAGGCATAAAAGGGAAGCCAAAGCGCCAACGCAAAAACGACATAAACTGCATGTGCAATCGATATTATAATGGGATGCGCGCACCAGCATACCAACCAAACTACATCAATACCGGAGCTATCGCGGAAAAACGGTAAAACCCAACGATTTTGTTTACTTTCCCCTGCCCACGCTACCCCCTCTCTTGCCTACCCAAACACTGAATGCTATACATCAGCATCAGGGTTGTTCTGCATCTCGCAAAAAGGATAATATTTCAGATATGTGCTGTCGGTATATATATAAATATATAACTATACATATTTTCCAACGCAATATTCAGTGCGCGCGAGATTGGTGCGGGATGCGTATCGCACATACAAGCGAACCACCCCCGTCTGGGTGGTGGAAGAGTGCGTTGGGGAAAATCGCGTTGCAAGTGCACATTCAATGCATTCATGCTTCAACGAACTCGCATTTAATTTTGGCAACCGAATTAAAATCGCATGCATTTGCAGCAGGCAACACGACGAAATGGAAAGCACATATACCAACAAAAAAAATGTGCCGAAATAAACGCACAAAGCCGCCGAACGTTTGCCGATCGAAATGTATTTTCGATGCATGAAATAATGCAACTCAACTACACAGGCGGCGTACACGTACACACAACGGCAGTTGGTGCGTCGTTATCGTGGCATGGTTTTTTTCTCCAGTGGAATTGTGGGTGGCACCCAAACCCCACCATTCGGTGGGTAAGTGAGAACGGACTAAATGGCTCTGGTTCAGGAGGTAAGTTAACACGGCAGGATGCAACGCCCCATCAGTACTATGCTTGTAGCGGTATGCACCAGAGTTCGGTGTGTGTGTGTCTGAATGTTTCTCTTCCATCATGCCTGCATCGGGAATATAAAGCCTGCGCCACATTCTCAGCTACTCGCTCTCTTCCGTTGGATGTACGCTAAAATAAAAACTGAATAAAAATATATCAATTTATTTATATATTTTTTCGCTTCTATAGACGCTCACCCTACGACGGGCTGGAGAATGTGGAACGAGCACTCACAACAGCAAGCGTTCGGGGAGGGGAAAAGGAGAAAAACAAACACACTTCTGACCCAGGCGAACCTGGCGCTAGGCGCTAGTAGCGCGCTGCTGTAGAGCCACTGCACCGGGAATCGCACAAATATGCAGAATGCGAAATGTAATCAGCGACCGAAAGCGGATGGATGGATGGATGGACGCCATCCATGGTGTGCAGGATGAAGGAGGTTTGGCAACGCTCCGGCAAAAGGATACCAGTAACAGGACAATGCCAATTGTTGGTGAAGAGAAAGTAGCGGTCCCCGACGACTATGCGAAACGGTTTCGCGAATGTTCCCAACTGATGAAGGGAAGAGAGAAACTGCATAAATATTGATTGCATAATGAAACATACACATTCCTACATACACACACACAACCAAGTAAGAATACTTTGAAAGTCGGGAACAGGAGCAGGGAAAAAAAAACGTTGCTGGGGAATTCAAATGAATAGCGAGAAAACGATAACTGGACGCGTTTGGTTCGCGAAACCATAACCCGCGTGATCCGGTTGACCATTCTACCCTGGGTTCCCTGGGTCAACAGCACATACACATTCGGACGTATGTGCCGCGCACGTACAGACTGCGTTACGGCGAAACACTTTCATCCATCCCAGTCCACCATCAGCGAAAGCGAACCAGAATTTGACCATCTCGCGCGGTACTAGTGGAGCTAGGCGCATGGATACCTTTGTCCCTTTTAGCACGCATCCATATACACACACACACACGCACACATACACCGCGAGCGAGCGAATCAATGAAGGGTGATATTGATTTGTTTGCAACTCTTCACTCCACAAACTCGCGCGCGCACACATCAAACCTCTAGCAAAACAGCAGTAGCATTGTTGCCCGTGATGAAACATGACATGTTTCCATCCATCGCCGGTCTGTTTGGTTTGCAATATTTTACTCGCATTGTGCAAAAGTTTGCCTTTAGTCGAGGATTGTTTTTTTCAACCCCCGCCGGTTTAGTTCTTTGTTTCCATAAAGGTATCAAACTCTACGAGAAAAGAAAATAAACTTATTGTTGGAATGGAAAATAGAGTTTGAGGGATGTTTAAAAAAGCGGATATCAATTTAACAAAGAAATAGCTAAACTATTCGAACAAAGATGATTATTATTTTGATATTAGTTTAGCTTCAAAACATCAAAGAAAGTTTGTAACGTATTTGAAATAAAAACAACTTACAAATTACAAACACAGTACTAAGAGATAAATAACAAACAAAAAAGCACACTTTACAAGATAAAAAAATCTGTAGTCGTTACTGTAATTGTAAACATTTTATAAACTACTTAGCACATAAATATAAAGTTGTCTGTTCTTCTTTTTAAATCCCAAACTGCTTACAAAGAAAAACAAACATAAAGGAAAAGATATTACTCCCATTAATTTCACTTAAAACTTTTTCCATTGTTTTTAAATTTTTCAAATAGTTTACATTGCTTAACGTATCCCCCCAAAGTGTTTGTAATTAAATTAAAACTTAAAGCATTCTACAAACGAAACTAAAACAGGCAGAAACATAAGAGAAGAAGAAAAATTAAATCCCAAAAGTTGAAGTCGGCAAACTTGACCCACAAAAGTAAGCAGCACTCAATCGATAAGCGAAAGAAGCTAAGGAGAAAGAAACACTCCTACTGGTGAATGGTGAACCCTGAAAGTTTTACGGCCAGAAGGCATCCGCATCCACCAGACGGTAAAATGGAAAGAAATGGGAGACGGCAAACATGGCGGAGATGGTGACAAGAAGCTTTGGCGTTCCTTCAAGAAGCGAATTCATTCATAACACGGCGGGGCACACACTCGCGAAAGTGCCATCGTAGTAATGGTGCCAAATACTACTCGTGTACTTGTAGAGTAGTAGTAGCAGCCCAGAGTATGAGCAGAAATTGTGGAGAAATGCAACAAAAAAAACTCCAACACACACGTCGCCATTGATGCTACTATGACCAGCGACCAATGGATGACAGCAAGGAAGGAAGGAAGGAACATCGTGAAATCCGTGCAGAGTTTTCCCCCATTTATATGTGCCAGCAGCACCGCCATGACAGGGACACACATCATGGCCATGTGGATAGCAGCAGCAGTCAATGACGTACAGCCATTTCACGAGAAGAAGAACAGAGAAAAAGTATAGCCCTTCGCACAACCAATACTACTACCAGCATTTTACGGTAACCTTCTTTCCGGACTATCTTACGCGAAACGCGACTTTCGCGAGCTTGTAGTACAATGCTCACCGTGATGGTGAAATGGTGGTGATGGTGTTCCGCGAATTCCACGATGCAGATGAAAACTGCAAGATGCATCCTACCATCATTCGGCAGATATACCACCGAAAAATGCTTGGGGTTCGTTCGTTGTGGATGTGCATTGGGAGTACACACGGTACACTCTTTTTCTTGTCCTTCAAAAATTTGCCATCTACAGTACAGTACGAAAGTAACTACGCACTTTGGTGTTATTAAATATACATCTCTATAACTTTTCCTGCATTAGACATTTTAGTACTGCAGGAAAACTTCATTATGTTGCACACAGTTTTAGAAGATATCCGCTTTAGATATCCGCTAATAAGTCGTTAAAAATCATCAAGAAGGTCTATCTAACAGAGAATTCGAAAATATGACTTAAGTGAGACATGAGTACGAAAAATGTATAAGAAGTACGAGGAACTTGGCGTTGTGCAAGACCGAGCTGGATAAGTTCGTCGATAACCAGCCGTTTGATAAAGGAAAACGTCAACTTAAACATCTCAGATCGATCTGTGTGTAGCAAACTACACGAAATAGGCTATAAAAACAGCTTTACGTAACGTAGACCTTTGATTCGCAAAGTAAACAGGTTTGTTCGTAGTACTTCTATCATCTATATGATACTAATGACTAATGACTAATAACTAATGATGATCTTTGTAGGAACAAGCATCTAAGCTTTACCCAGAAGTACATAGACAAGCCATTGGACTTTTGAAAACATGTTCTCTGGAGTGATGAGAGCAAGTTTGAGCTCTTTGGGCAAAAACAGCGGGCACGAGTTTGGACAAAACCCGGAAAGAAACTGGCCGATAAAAATGTGAAGCTCTTAGGTGGTAATATCATGGTGTGGGGATGTTTCCCGTAGTCTGGAGTTGGAAATCTTGACTAAATGGATTGAATTATGATGTTGCAAAAGGCAACGTGACCAACCGTGAAAAACTATTTGAAGCTCTGGAGAAACCCTGGTTGAATTTGAACCCTCAACACATGCAGAACCTCGTTGAAAGTATGTCGCGACGCTTGCAAAGCTGTTATTGAAGCGCGAGACGATCATACTAAGTTTTGATTTTAGAAATAATAAATTAAGTCCATGAATTCTTGTACTGCACACTTCATTTTGTCCATTGAAAAACGATCAATCACCAAAGAAAGCTTGTTTTTAAAAATAAATATTGCTTTCGAAGCTCAAACCAAATTTTGTCCAGTACTGTAGCTTGGAAAACATGTGACAATGCTGACAATGGGAAGATTGTTTGCGTATGGTTTTTTGCAAAACACACATTTTTCCTCATTTTTTCTTGAACAAACATGTTCATCAACTGCTCAAAAGGAGATTTTCGACAGATGTTGTATGAGAGCTGTCAAAAGCATCCTTTTGAGCAGTTGATCGGAGAGTCCTTCAAGAAATCTCTCCATATTTTTGCAATGAACATAATAAAATATTTGTGAAACCTACTAGAGTTGCATGTATAAGTTGGCCCTGTTTATATGACCACCACTGTTTACTGCAAATACATTAACATGAGCGCTTTATTGGATGTATAAACCGAAAATTTAAAAGGGCATTTGGGCATCTTATATTTGTATTAAACTCATTTATCCCGTATTTGGGAAATTAGTAATATTCTTTCCTTTTAATTGCTGCAACTTTATTTACAATCATCTCAGGTATTTACCTATTTAGGATTCTCAAATTTGTTTCTTTACATTTATCATGTTTTGCTATTAAATATCGTTTGTAATATAATTCCCGATGATAGTTTTCCACCATTGCTGCGCATATGTCCACAGTGTGTATTTCATTAGTCCTACCATCCTAATATCACTTTTGCCGAAAACATATTAAACGAATTCCAACCCTTTCCAGTTGGATAATGTACCAAACATGGAACGAAACATTCACCCCGCCCTAAGACATCACCGAATGGTTTCCAATCATTATCGGTGGCAAAGTGAACGACCTACAGAACGCATCCCTGTCGTTTCTTAAGCGTGATACGCTTTTGTTAGCATTTAGAGAGCAAGCGATAGATAGTGTGCCGGGTGGTTTTATAGCGCCCGTGCGTTGGCAATGAGACCAACACTCATGCATGACCCCTCTTCCTAAAACGGGACACACATTTTGTCGTTCTGGTTGAGTTTTATTTCCAAATTAGAAACGTCCCAAGTGAGCATCCGCCGAAGGGAGAGAATGAGCTACGGGAACGTGCTGTTGCTGCTAACAATCTTTATGCCATAAATCAAACCAAAACACTGGGCAGCGCAGAAACAACCAAACAAAAAAAAAACTTACACACAAATGTTTCATTTCCAGTGCGACATTACGCGCGCGAGAATAATTTCATTCCACCCGACACTCGTTTTTCCTTGCCCTCGGGGTTTTTAATCATTTTTTATACAATTTGCTGTTCCGTGTGTGTTTTTGTTTTTCACGCGTAAATAAATCATCCACCAACGTGTGATTTATTTTTAAATTAAAAATAAAATTCAAACCTGCATCGCTAAAATAGTTTCTGTTCAGCTTATTTATTATTTCTACCTTTGCGTCGTACAAACGCATATCCGTCGATGTTGCTTCAAAATATCAAACATTCAATGCAAACGTCCGCTCGCTCCCTGATTGGCAAGCACGAACGCAACACAGTGGACGGCAGGCAGCAGCAGCAGCAGCAGCAAATCGTCACCAGATGTGTGCACCGAAATGCTCACTCACACACGCGCGCACACCCTCGCGTTATCCTTGCGTGGGACGCGCGCACCAATATCGTGTGCTCATCGTTAGCAAATCCTAATTCCTAGAAACGAGCGCAACTGAAACGAACGGAATCTCGCGCCTTCCATACACCCCGGGGAAAAAAGGCCTGCAACGTAGCGTAGCCCCCAAAACCTAGGCACACGAGCAAACAGGGTGGATGCATGGCCGGCGTTTTCCAATCTTTGGTGCGGTCGTTGTCCTTTTTGGTCCTGCTGTAGTGTAGAGCGCCCCTTTTGCTGTATATCCCTTGCGCCGTACTGCCGCGGGACGGGTTTTACGCACACAAACACATCAACACATCGACCGACGGGATCATTCCATTTTGGGACAGGCAACGCGGAACACAACGCTGCATCATGCACACGCTGCACACCGTCGTTGTTTTGGTGCGGATGTGGTGTTGGTCGAATTTTCGAAACAGGCCGAACTTCACCGTTTTTGGCTAGCTGGCCGAAGCAAAAACCGGCCCTTTTCATTGGCAAATGAATGATAGTAGTCAGGTGGCTTCGTGCGAGAGAGCTGTGCGAGAGGGACAGTGGGCGATGCGTAAGCCTAACGCGAAAGCAATCGGTACACTACGGTGTTGTATGTGCGCAGCTCTCCGGGTTGGGTCCGTTTGTGTGTGAGATGGACGAGATCCGTTTAGAATCGACAGGTTGAAGGAAGATGGACGGCCCGTAGATTTGTGGAAATGTGTGTTGGAGGCCCTACTTTTGTTCAAGGATGCGCTTTATAATGCAATTTTCTTTGGAACTTTTTAATGTTTAATTATCGATAACAATGAATAGGAGTTTACAACAAGTAGAATAACAAAAAAAAAACAAAAAAAAGATAAGGTAACATGGTTTTTATATAAAATTTTTAATATTAGCTATAAAAAATAATGAACTTTATCATACTTAATCATAAAAAGAAAAAAATTAAGTAATACTGCGATATAGAATTCTAACCCAAATAAAAAATAACATTAAAATTGAGCAAATTTGATGGAAACAATTTAAGAAGGTTTTTTTTTAATTTATATGTTAAAGCAAGATGTTATTATTGAATTTGTATAATAAAACATATTCATGGCATAATGAACAAGCTCTGGATGAGTAGTGATTCTGAGTCCAGCGTACTACAGAAGGATACGGATAGGATTCAATAGCTGGTGTAGTCCTCTGCAAAAAACCCGGTCCCACTGACGTATCAGCTATTTACCTACACTCGTTATCAACTTGCATAGTATATTTCATTGATATATTTTGTAGAAGCACAAGCTACATGAAGAAAAGTTAAGAAAAACTTATTTTAAATATCAAAAACCTTCATTTTTCCAAAAAAAAACAAAAATATTGTCAGCAAAAACTAAAACAAGAAAACAATATAAATAAAATATAATATTTCCCAAAAAAAAAACACGAAACCCGAAAAATCAACAAAGCCGCACATTCCAATTTTCCAATTTTCCCCCGCACCACAGAATATCGAAGCGCGACGACGTCGGGGACTTGTGTGTTTTTAATAAACATTTTAAAAATATTATTGCCTGACCAGCAGCAGCAGCAGCAGCAGCACCGGTTAGGCAAGGCAATAGGGAACAACACACATACACAACAGCAGCGCGCGCCATCCCTACTATATTCACGGGAATGAGAACCACGAGCTCGGCAACAATGGAGCGACGAAAAAAACCCCGCCGAACTCAACGCATCCGCCGTATCCCTGTGCAAACCTCTGTGATCTGGAAATTGCGTGGTGTGCGTAAGCCACCTCCCGTCGCACCTGGCCTTTGTAGCACACAACATATCATACATAGGACAGCAGACAGCGACAGGACCGAACCAACAACAAAAAAAACACAACCACACACGAACGCATGAATCCAGGCATCAGAGGCCCGTGTTGTGTCCTGGTCCCGCTTTCCACTGCAAGGACAAAGTTTAATAAAAATTCACGCAGCATGTGTGTGTGTGTAAGTGCGTGTCCATGTGTATGTGGTCCATGTTTTGCTGGAGAAACCCGTTGATGGCCAACAGGGAAAAAGGGTGTATTTTTTCTCGCTGGTTGTTTTTCTCCCGTGTCCCTGTGTTCCCGGCGCAAAGGATTGCCAGCACATCCATCCAACGCACCCGCCCCCCCGCACCACAGAATATCGAAGCGCGACGACGTCGGGGACTTGTGTGTTTTTAATAAACATTTTAAAAATATTATTGCCTGACCAGCAGCAGCAGCAGCAGCAGCACCGGTTAGGCAAGGCAATAGGGAACAACACACATACACAACAGCAGCGCGCGCCATCCCTACTATATTCA
>KZ061567.1:469375-512945 GCA_002091835.1 Anopheles maculatus | reverse complement strand
CGAAATGCTCACTCACACACGCGCGCACACCCTCGCGTTATCCTTGCGTGGGACGCGCGCACCAATATCGTGTGCTCATCGTTAGCAAATCCTAATTCCTAGAAACGAGCGCAACTGAAACGAACGGAATCTCGCGCCTTCCATACACCCCGGGGAAAAAAGGCCTGCAACGTAGCGTAGCCCCCAAAACCTAGGCTCACGAGCAAACAGGGTGGATGCATGGCCAGCGTTTTCCAATCTTTGGTGCGGTCGTTGTCCTTTTTGGTCCTGCTGTAGTGTAGAGCGCCCCTTTTGCTGTATATCCCTTGCGCCGTACTGCCGCGGGACGGTTTTTACGCACACAAACACATCAACACATCGACCGACGGGATCATTCCATTTTGGGACAGGCAACGCGGAACACAACGCTGCATCATGCACACGCTGCACACCGTCGTTGTTTTGGTGCGGATGTGGTGTTGGTCGAATTTTCGAAACAGGCCGAACTTCACCGTTTTTGGCTAGCTGGCCGAAACAAAAACCGGCCCTTTTCATTGGCAAATGAATGATAGTAGTCAGGTGGCTTCGTGCGAGAGAGCTGTGCGAGAGGGACAGTGGGCGATGCGTAAGCCTAACGCGAAAGCAATCGGTACACTACGGTGTTGTATGTGCGCAGCTCTCCGGGTTGGGTCCGTTTGTGTGTGAGATGGACGAGATCCGTTTAGAATCGACAGGTTGAAGGAAGATGGACGGCCCGTAGATTTGTGGAAATGTGTGTTGGAGGCCCTACTTTTGTTCAAGGATGCGCTTTATAATGCAATTTTCTTTGGAACTTTTTAATGTTTAATTATCGATAACAATGAATAGGAGTTTACAACAAGTAGAATAACAAAAAAAAAACAAAAAAAAGATAAGGTAACATGGTTTTTATATAAAATTTTTAATATTAGCTATAAAAAATAATGAACTTTATCATACTTAATCATAAAAAGAAAAAAATTAAGTAATACTGCGATATAGAATTCTAACCCAAATAAAAAATAACATTAAAATTGAGCAAATTTGATGGAAACAATTTAAGAAGGTTTTTTTTTAATTTATATGTTAAAGCAAGATGTTATTATTGAATTTGTATAATAAAACATATTCATGGCATAATGAACAAGCTCTGGATGAGTAGTGATTCTGAGTCCAGCGTACTACAGAAGGATACGGATAGGATTCAATAGCTGGTGTAGTCCTCTGCAAAAAACCCGGTCCCACTGACGTATCAGCTATTTACCTACACTCGTTATCAACTTGCATAGTATATTTCATTGATATATTTTGTAGAAGCACAAGCTACATGAAGAAAAGTTAAGAAAAACTTATTTTAAATATCAAAAACCTTCATTTTTCCAAAAAAAAACAAAAATATTGTCAGCAAAAACTAAAACAAGAAAACAATATAAATAAAATATAATATTTCCCAAAAAAAAAACACGAAACCCGAAAAATCAACAAAGCCGCACATTCCAATTTTCCAATTTTCCCCCGCACCACAGAATATCGAAGCGCGACGACGTCGGGGACTTGTGTGTTTTTAATAAACATTTTAAAAATATTATTGCCTGACCAGCAGCAGCAGCAGCAGCAGCACCGGTTAGGCAAGGCAATAGGGAACAACACACATACACAACAGCAGCGCGCGCCATCCCTACTATATTCACGGGAATGAGAACCACGAGCTCGGCAACAATGGAGCGACGAAAAAAAACCCGCCGAACTCAACGCATCCGCCGTATCCCTGTGCAAACCTCTGTGATCTGGAAATTGCGCCATCCCTACTATATTCACGGGAATGAGAACCACGAGCTCGGCAACAATGGAGCGACGAAAAAAAACCCGCCGAACTCAACGCATCCGCCGTATCCCTGTGCAAACCTCTGTGATCTGGAAATTGCGTGGTGTGCGTAAGCCACCTCCCGTCGCACCTGGCCTTTGTAGCACACAACATATCATACATAGGACAGCAGACAGCGACAGGACCGAACCAACAACAAAAAAAACACAACCACACACGAACGCATGAATCCAGGCATCAGAGGCCCGTGTTGTGTCCTGGTCCCGCTTTCCACTGCAAGGACAAAGTTTAATAAAAATTCTATCACGCAGCATGTGTGTGTGTGTATGTGCGTGTCCATGTGTATGTGGTCCATGTTTTGCTGGAGAAACCCGTTGATGGCCAACAGGGAAAAAGGGTGTATTTTTTCTCGCTGGTTGTTTTTCTCCCGTGTCCCTGTGTTCCCGGCGCAAAGGATTGCCAGCACATCCATCCAACGCACCCGCCCGGGTTGTTATTTTTTCTCGTTCCCGTTTTTAGACCGGCTGTGTGTGGTTGTGTGTGTGTGTTTGCGAGCTTGATTTTTTGTAGCTTTCTCCCGTTTGCATGAAAATCTCAACGAGCTGCGGGTTGCGTAAGGAAGAACACGGCGACAATTCGGTGCACGTTCTTCGCAGGGCATGTAGACCCGGTGTGCACATACTCGCACACAATCGGTGGCCCATGCCACCAGCAGCAGCAGCATCCTGTCGCCTTTGTTGACGGCGTTTGAACGCAAACGGTTTGTGCAACGACCGGGTAGGGGTGGGGGAAGGGGGTTTGTGCGCTTCGGTGCGTTTGCCCGAAGCCGGGTCCATCATCCAGCAGCACCAGGTCCCAATTTTGCCAGGTGAAAATGTGCAGAATTGCCAGGAAGAATTCATCAAAGCTTAACCGACACAGGGACGGCGATGACGACCAAATCCTATCGTCGTTACAGCGAATTGATCAATCACAATGCGAAACACTGCTGGTGCGCTGTGTGTATAGCAAAACAATTGTGGAATACCCATTAAGCATTATGGCTGCATGTGAAGTGAATTAAAAAGGTGCACAAATTACACGAATAAATGTCGAAAGAATAGCAGTCGAATGGGAATCTGTTCCGGAATGTTGGCATTAAAATATTATCCATTTTGTTTTTCATTTATGGTACGTTTTATTAATTTTTATGCAGTATACAATAAGTATATCAATATGAAGTTAAGGACAACAACGTGTCGGTCTTTCTCGTGGCAAACGAATGCAATAAAACGTTATTTGGACGGCATCGAGTAATAAGTCTTAAGGCTTCAAGGCAAGAAGATGAACCTGGACATTCAGTTGAATATTATATCAATATAAATACTCTAAGAAATCACATTAAAATAGCGAAAGTGAAAAAATGTAATAAAGCAATTACAATAATTTGTGGATAATAAAATAAATGGGCATTGGGAACTATAGATTGGATAAATAGATAGATGGATAAATGTAAATATTAAAGTCAATCAATTAGAGCATATAAGGGACATTTTTCGGTTCGATTTTCTCGCTGTTATTTATTTCCTAGCATTTTCTCTAGGTTCTAAGCTCGAGAAGGTTTAAATTCGATCTTAACTATTCTTAATATTACAAGTATTGTTTAGTAGGTATTGCTTTTCTTAACTATTACCAGACAAAGCAAAGAAATAGATGTTCAGGAAGCCATTCTTTGACACACATTACAAACAAACAACATTTTCTAAGTCTACACACTGATCATTTTCTGATAAGAAATAAAAAATATGAAACTTTTAAATACAAAAATAGCACCAAACAGCAATAGAACAACCTTTCAACTTACTAAACCACGTGTTGTATTTATTGACGAAAATATTTAGCAATTGATCCGCAATACATAACTGAAACATTTCAAAGAACCATAATACTTATACTCGTTTACCCTAGGGTAAGTATTCTATTGAAAAGCATCCCCAGAAATCAATTGATAACTACCTAAGATCGAATGAAAAATATCCTCTCGAGAATTCTGTATCTATCAGCATCTTTAGTAATACGCATTGTACGGCGGAGAGACATAATCGTCTGTACTTGAGCAATTTCGCAAATGCAAAATTATTGCTCCAACCATTATTTCATCGTTCATCATCAGAGTCCACAAGAACGGTTACCCACTCTCGGGATGGGGATGAAATGGTTCGCGAAATACACAGGATAATGCACCGCAAATCCTTCCATTATGTATATTTTTTCCACGATTTCATCCCTTCAATATTAACTCACGCACGTACACACACATACACGTGCAACAACACTGATATAACCGTGAAGCCGCTCGAAAACAGAATTCAAATGTTTGGCGACGTCCCGCGACAGAACAAGTAGGGGAAACATAACCGTAACAACTGTACGGAATGATCCTGTTTCTATTATTTTGACTGTTGAAGAGAAAATGGGACGAAAGCAGCAACAACAACAACAAAAAAAAACCCCGGCATCCATTAGCAGCCGTATCCACCGCCTGTGTGTCCCCCCGGTCGTCCGGTTTCCGGCAAACCCCTGAGCAAACCACTTTGCCACCGAGGCAAACGTGGTCCGCGTACGTTCGGTTTGTACCATCCAACCCTCCGGAAATACACAGACCCAGCGACACAAACACACTCGAGCCAAGTGAATAGCATCCTGCTGCACGAAATGTGACGCAAGGGAGAAGAAGCAGAGCAAAGAATCCTGATATCCTGAACCCCAGAACCCCCTGCCCGGACCGATTGACGGCCTTCATTTACCTGCA
This sequence comes from Anopheles maculatus, assembly GCA_002091835.1. NCBI lineage: Eukaryota > Metazoa > Arthropoda > Insecta > Diptera > Culicidae > Anopheles > Anopheles maculatus. The sequence continues at coordinate 508,332 of KZ061567.1, read as the reverse complement.
CCATTTTTAAAAATGTTTTGCTCGCGCGGTCGCTCCGTTGAAGGTTTTTGATAGGACCAAAGATGATTGTTCGTCCTTTTGCGCTTTCGAACGTCGTTCTTCTTGGTGGCGCGGCACGGCTGTATGCAGCAGCAGCAACTGGCTCGTAGGGGAAAAGGGACACACAACACACTTCTTTGCAGCGACTGGCTACTACACTTCGATTGCAAAACGTTGACACACACTGCCACTGAAGTTGTGTTCCAGGATGGGGTACACTAGTCCTTTGCGCGCTGTTGACTTTCAACAAACTCGTAACCAAGGCAAACGTGCACGTAACCGGGATGGGCCTACTGCAATCGGCCCTTGCCTGGAAGTTTTTTGTTTGGTTTTGTATGATGCACTCCGGAAAACACTATTGTACTTGTATTGCTGGTACCGCGATTCGGGGATTCCGAAGAAAAACACTTTTGATAAGGATTTACCAAAATTTGCTCTCTACAAAACTGTTACTGTTACAGCATGGTTCACACCACAACAACCAACACACTAAAAACGTAAAGAAAAGCATGTAATATTAAATCAAAAACATAACAAAACACAAAGTTAAGCTCGCGGTAAGCCGGTTCCTTGCATCCGTTGCATATCTTCACCCTTCTTACACTTGTCAAACACCCGCGAATATCCTTTACGGTGAAAGTTTGCGTAAATCAGAGCGATAATAACCATTGGATGGTTGCATATTTTACAATAATAGCTAGGCAACAGCAGCAGAAATAGCAAACATTCGACTACTGTTTCGTTCTACAGCAACACACCGAAACGGCAGCGCGACAGCAACAGTCCGTGCGCGGTACACGCGAATATCCTTTACGGTGAAAGTTTGCGTAAATCAGAGCGATAATAACCATTGGATGGTTGCATATTTTACAATAATAGCTAGGCAACAGCAGCAGAAATAGCAAACATTCGACTACTGTTTCGTTCTACAGCAACACACCGAAACGGCAGCGCGACAGCAACAGTCCGTGCGCGGTACAGGGATGGGGATGAAATGGTTCGCGAAATACACAGGATAATGCACCGCAAATCCTTCCATTATGTATATTTTTTCCACGATTTCATCCCTTCAATATTAACTCACGCACGTACACACACATACACGTGCAACAACACTGATACAACCGTGAAGCCGCTCGAAAACAGGATTCAAATGTTTGGCGACGTCCCGCGATAGAACAAGTAGGGGAAACATAACCGTAACAACTGTACGGAATGATCCTGTTTCTATTATTTTGACTGTTGAAGAGAAAATGGGACGAAAGCAGCAGCAACAACAACAACAACAAAACCCCGGCATCCATTAGCAGCCGTATCCACCGCCTGTGTGTCCCCCCGGTCGTCCGGTTTCCGGCAAACCCCTGAGCAAACCACTTTGCCACCGAGGCAAACGTGGTCCGCGTACGTTCGGTTTGTACCATCCAACCCTCCGGAAATACACAGACCCAGCGACACAAACACACTCGAGCCAAGTGAATAGCATCCTGCTGCACGAAATGTGACGCAAGGGAGAAGAAGCAGAGCAAAGAATCCTGATATCCTGAACCCCAGAACCCCCTGCCCGGACCGATTGACGGCCTTCATTTACCTGCACCATTTTTAAAAATGTTTTGCTCGCGCGGTCGCTCCGTTGAAGGTTTTTGATAGGACCAAAGATGATTGTTCGTCCTTTTGCGCTTTCGAACGACGTTCTTCTTGGTGGCGCGGCACGGCTGTATGCAGCAGCAGCAGCAGCAACTGGCTCGTAGGGGAAAAGGGACACACAACACACTCCTTTGCAGCGACTGGCTACTACACTTCGATTGCAAAACGTTGACACACACTGCCACTGAAGTTGTGTTCCAGGATGGGGTACACTAGTCCTTTGCGCGCTGTTGACTTTCAACAAACTCGTAACCAAGGCAAACGTGCACGTAACCGGGATGGGCCTACTGCAATCGGCCCTTGCCTGGAAGTTTTTTGTTTGGTTTTGTATGATGCACTCCGGAAAACACTATTGTACTTGTATTGCTGGTACCGCGATTCGGGGATTCCGAAGAAAAACACTTTTGATAAGGATTTACCAAAATTTGCTCTCTACAAAACTGTTACTGTTACAGCATGGTTCACACCACAACAACAAACACACTAAAAACGTAAAAAAAGCATGTAATATTAAATCAAAAACATAACAAAACACAAAGTTAAGCTCGCGGTAAGCCGGTTCCTTGCATCCGTTGCATATCTTCACCCTTCTTACACTTGTCAAACACCCGCGAATATCCTTTACGGTGAAAGTTTGCGTAAATCAGAGCGATAATAACCATTGGATGGTTGCATATTTTACAATAATAGCTAGGCAACAGCAGCAGAAATAGCAAACATTCGACTACTGTTTCGTTCTACAGCAACACACCGAAACGGCAGCGCGACAGCAACAGTCCGTGCGCGGTACAGCAGCAGGACACAGAAGACCCCGAGGTTTGGCACGTCAACCTTCAACTTCGACTGCGCTGCGATTGATTCCGTACGGCGGTGGTCGCGACCGATGAAAAGGATATTCCGTCGTTTTCCCAATCGAACACAGCGCGACGACGACGACACACACTAGGGGAAAACCCCCTAAACACAAAAAAGGACACGGGGTTTCGGGCTGTATACGCTGCGCACTAACACACATACACACGCAAAGGGTGCAACCTATCAGTGTGTATGAAGAAACAGAGCATACACAGCTATACCGTTCGCTCGCTTTCGTAGCGATAAACACCGTGATTTTTTCCACGGTTTCTCGACGCGTTTCGTCCTTTTTGGCAGCAGCGTGCGTATGTATGAACACTACGCACACCCATACATGCAAAGGGTGCAACCTATCAGTGTGTATGAAGAAACAGAGCATACACAGCTATACCGTTCGCTCGCTTTCGTAGCGATAAACACCGTGATTTTTTCCACGGTTTCTCGACGCGTTTCGTCCTTTTTGGCAGCAGCGTGCGTATGTATGAACACTACGCACACCCATACATACTGACGGTGAGTGCGTATACAGGTAGATTCGCACACGAATGTGAGTATCGAAGTGCAACGAATCGGTGATTTTTTTGGTGGTATACCCGTTGCCACGGATGACGAGTTGACCGAAATAACGCGTGCACGCACGATGGTCCACTTGCTATTTAGCTTACGAACAGGAGGGAAATACAAACAAATGGACCATTATTTTTACTTGCTTAAGAGGAAAATCTGTCCTGTTTTTTATCGCGGCAGCCTGTAAACAGTACCTGGAATCACTAATCGAAGAAAACGAAAGAAAATGGTTTGAGCAAAAGTAACCGCAACAGAAAACAAACAAACACACGTGCGGCACCTATTCTGACAGCAGTGCTTTGGACTGGATCAAGATCGCTAGATTGCTGGACGTTGCAAGGTGTACACAATATAGGTGGTCTCGAACACTGCAAATAAAAAAAAATCTACACTGAATTGAATACTTTTGTGAGGAAAATATTACGAACTTTTTTATTGTTATAAATTCGATAACCCAACGAAATGCAATTTCCTCTTCTACCCACAGGAGGGGAACTAAACTGGAATGCCCACAAGAAATGTATACACCCTGCTTGCAACTGTCAAACCGACTCCAAACATAAACAATCCAATCCGATGATAAACCGGCCGAAAAAATTGAATCAATTTCAGCAAAAACCTTGCAAAAGTTCATCCGTACGCTCGATTCTTCAGCTTAACAATCTCACCATGGACGACGAAGAGTACGAACGCTTCGAAATCACCGATTACGATCTGGACAACGAGTTTAACCCAAACCGTGGCCGCCGGCGTCCCACAAAGCATCAGCAGATCTACGGCATATGGGCAGACGATGATTCCGAAAACGATGGCGACGAAGGCACTTCCACTGGCGGCGGCGGTGGTCGACGGAAAGGACGCCCGGGCGGTAACAAACCAAAGGACTATTCTGCCCCGATCGGTTTCATTGCCGGTGGTATACAGCAATCGGGCAAAAAATCTGACCCGGCCAAGGAACGTAAACCATCCGACGAGGATGATGACGATGGCGATGAGGATGACTCGCGGCCAAGGTTCGGGACGAAAGCTAAACCAAGCGGTAGCAATACATCGTCCGAATCGGAAGACGATAAACCTCCCGCCCATGATATGCGATCGATGGCCGGGTTCCGAACGTTTAGCAGTGTTCCGCCGATGGCGGCCAAAGGTGGTAAAAATATGGCCAACTGGGAACAGCACACGCGTGGCATCGGTGCGAAGCTTCTGCTGCAGATGGGATATCAACCGGGCAAAGGTTTGGGTAAAGATTTGCAGGGCATTTCAGCACCGATCGAGGCACATCTGCGCAAGGGCCGCGGTGCTATCGGTGCGTACGGTCCGGAGAAAAAGACAGTCGTTGCGGATGCAAAACTAAAGCAAAAGCAGGACGATTCGAAGGCTTTGCCGGCTGCTAGTGCGGAGGAGGAAAGTGGACAGTGGCGCAAGGATGGCAAGCAAGGTAAATCGCGCTATTTTTACAAATCCGTTGAGGATGTTATTGAGAAGGGCAAGAAGTCGACGATGGCAACGTACGCGCCCTTCGACAAGACTGCCTCGAAACTTAGCCAAGTGACGGTAATCGATATGACGGGACCGGAAAAGCGTGTCCTCAGCGGATACCACGCCATAGGCCAGGCGAAGGTGATCGACGAGGAGCTGTACGAGCCGGGGCTGGCGGGACCTAAAGCAACGGCTAAAGAAATTACCCACTTTGCTTTGCCCGAGCTGATGCACAATCTTAACCTGATGGTGGAGTACTGCGAACAGGACATAATCGCAATTGATAAGCAACGGTGTGAAGCTAAAGACCGCGAAGAGCAACTGTTGCACGAAAAGCAAAATTTGATTCGCATAAGCGAGCTCGAGAAGGATTATCTTCACACGCTGGACGGAGCGCTTGAGCTGGTGCGGGCACTGGTCGAACCGGTCGGCGATGCGATTGAGCTGGAAGAATGTGAAAGAATCTTCGTTCGCCTGTACGCAGACTATCCGGCCGAATGTAAAGAGTTTGGTCTGTCGGATTTAGCGGCAGGTGTGGTTGCTCCGCTGATTGCCGCTCGGCTCAAGGAATGGACACCGTTCAGTGAACCGACGCGCCATTTAGACGTGTTTAAACGTTGGAAATCTATTCTCGCCACGACCAACGCGACGGACAGCAACCGTAGCAGCAGCAACAGTCTACTTGATCCCTACTCGGCCGTCGTTTGGACCGGTGTAGTGCCCAGCATTCGGGCAGCGGCAAACGAATGGAATCCTCGTGTCCATCAGCCGATGATAGCGTTGCTCGATGCGTGGGCACCTCTTTTACCCGCCTGGATACTGGACAACGTGCTCGAACAGATCGTGCTGGCCAAACTATCGGCAGCGGTCATCGAATGGGACCCGCTGACCGATACAGTACCCATCCACTGCTGGATTCACCCGTGGACAGAGCTACTCGGACCGAAAATGGAGGGTAACGTGTATCCAGCGATTCGTGAAAAGCTGGCTCGCGCTCTCAAAGCATGGCATCCGGAGGATCGTTCCGCTCGCGCTATGCTAACACCGTGGAAAGGCGTGTTTGCCGAGGAAGATCTGCAGGTGTTCCTTGCCAAAAACATCATACCCAAGCTCGAGCTAAGGCTTACCGAGCTGATCATTAATCCGCTGCAGCAAGATTTGGAACTGTTCAACCAAGTGTGGGAATGGAACGAACTCATCTCACCACTGCAAATGGCCACCATACTGGACAAATACTTCTTCCCCAAGTGGCTCCAGACGCTGGTCATCTGGCTCAACCAGTCGCCCAACTTTGATCAGGTGTCCCGGTGGTACCAGGGCTGGAAGGCTCAGTTTACGGACGATGTCGTACGTCACCCAAACGTGAAGGAATGTTTCCGCAAGGCGCTCGAACTGATGCAACGCTCGATTGGCATGGGAAGTGGTGTGGCAGGAGTAGCGTCAAGTTCCTCTTCGCCCCCGATAATGATCGAACCGATACCACCACCACCGAAACCACCCATCCCGATGGACATTTCGCTCGACACACAGACGCCAACGCTCGAATTTAAGGAGCTCGTTTCGCAAAAGTGTGCCGAGCGGGGCATCATTTTTGCACCGATGCCGGGCCGTCGGGAACTGGGCAAGCAAGTGTATCGCGTTGGAAAGCTGTTTTGCTACATCGATCGGTCGGTGTGTATCATCAGCCCGGATGGAGGTGTTAGCTGGACGCCCATATCTTTATCGGCATTGCTGGAGCGGGCTGTCAGTGGATAAAGGTGGAAGAAAACAACACTTTTTGCATGTTAGAAGTGTGATTGTAAATTAATCAAATAAAGTATACCCTTACTAGCTTGAAACTTGGCCTGTTTTTTTTCAAGTAATCTACCCTTTTTGTCAGTTTATTATGCATTACGTTCCTGGTGTGTTTTTTCTGCACGGCAAAATTATTTATGATTGAGACTCCTCCTTTGGCAATTGCTGGTGAACGGTTTCACGTCATACGAGGTCATTCCAGAAACGTTGGAGGCATGTCTGCTTCAGAGCCCGGCACGGTGGAGCAGCATCTGCGAGGCACTGATCACGCATCAGCGGGACTGGAACGGGAGAGGATGGCCGCTCAAAGCAACCTCCCTCCGGCATCCAATCGACGTGACGCAGCCAGGAATCGGTAGCGAGCGGTAGCTAGAGAGGAGCGGCGAGGTGAGCAGCCTCTATCACCACCTCCATCACCAACGACGGCTGAACGACGGACAGCAGGCCAAGAGAGAATCGCGCGCTGGCGCGAGCGACGCGGTAACGAAGGTGCCATACGCATACTGTTTGGGGAGCAGGAGCGGACGTTGTTGGGCAACATCAGCGACAGCGAAGAGCATGGTGGAGGCCCTGATGCAGCAGTGGCTGCCGCAGCGACAGAGGCAGATGTTGCCACTCGCTGAGCACGTGTGGCGAACGCAAGAGGGCATTTTCGCCATCAACAGAAGGCCAATGTGTGCCAAACAGATGGAGGTGCCGAAAGGTAAATGGACGGAGAAGCTAAGATCCTATGAGTAATGTGCTTGAGCGCACGGTTGCGTTTGCCGCAACGCGGCTTAGCTCCTTTGTTCAACTTAGGACCCCTAGCGGGTAATGAAACAAGGGGAGGGGAGAGGGGCTTATTGTAGGACAAATAAAGACCCGCATTAGAAAAAAAAAGACAATTACAAATTGATCTTCAATTCGAAAGATGAAAAGGAGAAGGAGCACATGACTGCATCGTATTCTGGATAGCGAAATCGAATAAATAAGGCACACAATGGATCGTACGCAGTGCACACCACAAATGATAGATGCAGTAGTTTATCCGTTCGATAACGATCATAAGTATATTAACATAATAACATAAGTAAAGTAATCCTCTCAAGGTTACGGCATCCACGTTGATGAACAATCGATGAGCAGACCTTTTTCTAGTTGATCTCCGCTATATAAAACATCCGCACAACAAACTGTATACTTTATCAGCGTAAAACAGCATCTGACTGCTAGAATGTACAGTTTTAATTACAGTGTGATAAATAGGTTTGGGACCCTTACGGATTTCGCCGCTTTATCGGCATTATCCTATAGTGAAGAATTTGTAGATAACTCGGACACTTTGAAATCTAACTTTTTTCAGTCGTGCCCGTTCCCCTGCTGTGTATGTAATCTTATGTTCTCAATAGTGTCCATGTTAATCGTGTTTCCATCATACCGGATCTAGGTGTTTGGTTTGGCCCGGGTCTTACTTTTGTGCATCATACCGATACTGTACTAGGTAGCTTGTGGAGAACACTTGGCCTCTTAAAGCACATAGTTCATGATTTCAGTGACCCTCTATGTCTGAATGCCATGTTTTGCTCGTTTGTCAGGTCGTTGATGGAGAATTGCTCAATGGTCTGGACCTCCACGGCTAGGGTTCACATTGAACGAATCGAGTGAGTGCCGAGGTCTTTCACCAGGTTTTACACCCGTAAACTGTTGGGTGACTCGCCTTCTTACAAGTCCAGATGTTAATTGTTTGGTCTGCGCGCTTTGCAAGACCACCGTTTCCTTGCCCAATCCTCTTTCATCGTTTCCCTTCTTGTAGACCACCTAGATGCTCCCACAGCCCTATCCTTAATCCATTTTTATGTTCCCCTTGCCCCCATAAGGCGTTAGGCGGCTGGCCGCAAAGATCCTTTGCTTTGTCTCACAGTTTGGACTTCAACTCGTCCTTAACATCCTTTCGTGCTCGGTTTTCTTTCTAGTTAGGTTAGTAGTAGTGATGGGCGAAATGATGATTTATTCGGAATCGATTCCGGAGCGCTCCGAATTTTGCGGAATCGATTCCGAACAGTGTAGGTCCGGATCCGGGGTCCCTTGCAAGATATGTTTACCTGGTTCTTTCTAAGTACGTGAGCGGGGGGAGGGGGGGTAGGTCTGGTTATTCCTTCGTTTTTCGGAGCCCCCTACGAGCTCGGGCCCCCCCGCGGCCGCTCAGTCCGCGTACCGTTTAATCCGCCACTGCACCCGGATCCGGAATCGGTTTTTGCACCCGCATCCGGAATCGGTTCCGCACCCGGATCCGGAATCGGTTACGAATCCGGTTCCAGCTATGGAATCGGAACCAGGTAGTTCCCATCCCGAGCGCCCATCACTAGTTAGTAGTTACGATAGGTTAAGTAGTCATTAAGTAACATTTGCGTGGCCACGAGGCTACGAGGACAAATTTCTAATAAATAGTAATAATAATAAATAGCCGTTTTGATTTTTACAAGAATTTTTTCCCAAACCAGCATTATGCTGATGTGTTAATCGCTAGTTAAAGCCGTGCATATCTGAGCAGTCATCAATATTTTTCGGATTATCTTTAGTCGAACAAACGTTTCCCATCATGACGTGATCAAAATGGAGTATCAACATAAGATGTAAGAGTGACCTTTAAGATAATTGTTTATTTTAACAACGGGCCATGTTTCCGGTAACTTCCATAAGACTTCTCGGGATCATCCAAAGGATTTTTACGACCATCGTTAAGTTTATTTCACTATTTGTCATTTTTACTATAGCAAGACCTATGATGTGTGTAAAATTTGTGTAGTTCCCAAACAAATCTGACCCAGCCACAAATAAGATCATCAAATGGTTTATACTTAACTGAGATCAGAACGAGTTTCATGGCTGTTTCACAGCTTACAAAATGTAATAACGAGTGCTAGTAAAGTAAAGAATTATTTAATGAAATTCAAAGAAAAAAACTAAATTAATTACGTCTGCGCATTCACTTCTTGCCCTCGCGCTTACGAAGCAGCGCAGTAAAGATAGCCTTGCGCCAGAATTCGAACGCATCGTCGATTACGTCCTTAACGTACTGGCTATCATATTCGATCCACACTTTCTTAATTTGCTTCGTCGTTTCAAAATCGAGCGCCGCCACGGCCAGCAATGCCTTCGTACGGCGGGTAACGTGCATCTGTAGCTGTATCTGCGCGAAATACTTGGCCGAAAGTTTCTTCACATCGACGTAGCATTCGTACGTCTTCGGTGTGTACGGACACTTGATCTCTAGTACGAACTCGTCACAGATACCGTCGGGCGATGCACCCATCCAGGGGCATTCGGGATCGAGTATCAGTCCCGTATCCCGCAGTCCGGGATATTCTTTGCGTAGTTCGGCCAGTACGTGCCCTTCGAGATCGGTGCCACGTTTCATGGCGATGGAAAACCCAGCCGAAACACCCATGATACGATTCATCAGCGATCCGCTCTTCATCGTGCATCGGGCAGCTTCCCGTATGCGAGACGCGGTTATGCGACCGATGCGCAGTTCGTGCCACAAATCCGTGTCGGCCTGCCCGAGTGTAAGCAGTGCAACGGAATCGCACACCGCTGCCTTCATACCAGCGGTACAAAATTTCAGAAACTCATCTACGTCATCACCCTCGAACTCACGGATGAAATGTAGCATGGAAAGCTTGCGCGCTTTTTCCAGCTGGTCCGGTGCAATGGGGACGCTCTCTACCGGGATCTTCTTTAGCACGGGCTTGGTAGCTGCTGGTACGGTAGTAGTCGTGCTCGTCGCAACATATTTGTTATCATCCAAGCGTGCCAGCAACACATGACATTCGCGTTTTAGCATACTTTTCTTGGGTGCATTCTCTTCAGTGCGGCCCTTGTTTTCCTTAAGGTCTTCCGGTTTTATTTGCTGTTGTTTGTTTTGAATCCAGTACAAGAAGCTTGCAATGGCTCCACATTTTTCTGCAAAATATAAACTTCGACGTTAGTAATGATCTAGAAGGCTTAGTAAAAGGTTGCAAAACAAGAAGGGAAAGAATTTCACCTTTCTCTCGACTGCATTCCATGCAACTGGCCGAACTGACATTTTGTTGTTTGCCAGTAAACTCCAAAATGATTATGTGCTTTTTATCCGGTGCCTTGCTCCGCCTAATTCGCTGCTGCATTTCATTTATTTCGGCCGACAACGTCCGTTGAACGCTGCCTTTCTCGCGGGCGGTAATAGTATCCAGCTTAATCTTTGATACCGTGATGTTTTCATAAGCCCGCTTCGGTACAATACTAAAACAATCAATTGCTAGAAAATGGTTCATGGCACAGTACGGCGCAGCTGTCCGGGTGCATTCCAGGAATAAACATGTACCTGCGTGTTCGGCGTAGCTTAATCGTGCTGTCGATCAGATTATTCTCCTCGAGGAAAATTTTCACCGTTTCCAGGTTCAGCTTCGGTATTTGCAGTAATTCGATCATGTCCATAGTTTGCCGAACAAAACAGGGAGGAAATGTCTTTTTATCGCACTAAACCACACGCACAAATTCACGTTTCACTGGCGCTAGATCGACCGAATCCGTTGTGTTGTACCGCCAAAACTGTACGAACTGAACTGATCCTGACTTTGAATCAACTGTGGTAAATTGTAACAGTGTTGCCAGATTGTGTTGACTTTCGTCAAAAAATTAGTTTTGTTTTTATTCTGTACGATACTATATACGGGCAAAGTTTGAAGATGTTTTAACGTAGTTTCTATTGTAATTTTTTATACTTAAAAAACAAGTAAGCTCTATCGTTTTTATTCATAATTTATACCGTGCTGCCCGATCAAATGCATCTGCCATCGATTGCAGTTCAGTGGAGGGCGCTTTCTTAACTTGACGAAAGCAACTGTCAGCCGAAGCAAGAATGGAACCAACACCAATTTCTAAGATGGCGCCGAAGTGAGCTGTAGCAAAACGGTGCTGGTGCAAAATTCGATCGTCGGAAGCTTGCAAGCGCTTCCACCCCAGTGGTAAACAATAATAGAAGCAATCACCGAATGTGCCAGTGCGTTTGTTTTCGGTGATTTCGTACCGCGGTTCCACGTGCATACGGCCGATCATTTACATCGTGCGTGTGTGTGCGCTTGGCTTGTGGCGCTCGGTGTTCGGAGTGGTGCAGAAAGTGGTTGCGAGCAGCAGTCAGTCAGTCAGCCTTGGGTGCACCTCCGGGGACAGGAAAGAAAATGGCGTCGTCGATAGTCAAGTGTTGAAGTGGAAAAAATTTTTGCATGTGAATTTGAAACCCCATTTTTCGACCCGAACGTTCACTTTCCGGCCCGAAAACGGTCGCATTCGATTCGCAACGGTGTGGTGCATTTTTTCAGCTACAATTCCATATGGTGGAAATATTTTTCCCCTACACCGCCGAAGAAAACCCTGCCAAAAAGCGTAATGAGCCAGGTAAAGAACCCATTTTCGACGCGTTTTGTGATGCTTTTAATGAAACTTTTATTCTCTCTGTGTTTTGAGCTCGTTTTTCTGCCCGGGAACCCCGGCTGGGTGTGGCGTACGGTGGCTGCAAGTTGAGAAAACGGGCACCCAGCAGTAGCTGCTTCCAGCGATGGGGCTGCCTAGCCGGGAACAAAAAGGCTCCCGGAACCGGATCCGGCCACTGTTCCACCCTGAATCGTTGTCCGTTCGATTGCCCACGATGCGACCGTTTCGCCGAGCCCAGTTTCGTCGAAATCGAAAGGGGACCCTTTTTCGCAAATTAAGCCCAAAACTGAATCGCTGCCGAGTAAAACTGCTTGGGAAAGTGCTTTTTACCTTCTGGAACCGGTTCCGGCCGAGTTTAGCGGATCTTTTCGTACGTGCGTCATCGTGCAACGCCACGTGGAACGTTCTAGATCACGCGACCACAGGCTCCGGAGCGATAGTTTGTGGCGGGTCACCGGATATTTCGTGGTAGATTTCGAGCGAATGTAACGTTTCAGTGGTGGTTCCCGGTAGTTTAGCAACCTTCCAGGTGGATAAAATGGTCAAAAGGTCCGTTTTTCAGTGAATTCGAGGATTACGTAATCGGTGTTCTTTGTTAGAAACAAAGGGCAAACAGCTGCACGGACCGAAAGCCAGCAAAGATCCGGTGGAGATTCGTCGGAACATCCGCTTTCCATGCTAGCTGAGCTGTTTAACCAATTCCTGCCTTATGATGTTTAGTTTTCTGTGTGTCCCTTCATGATTTTAACGATTTTTTGCGTTTCAAACTGTGTCCGTGGCCGTTGCAGATGGTCTAGAGTAGGCAGAGTACGAGAAAGGTCGGATTTTATGGAGATTTTTGACGGATTTTCTGCAATTTAAGAGAGTGTGCGTATAGAAAAGGTGTCCCCTTTCGGAGTGTCTCCTTCAGTCCATAGCTGTACGATTGTACTTGAAAGGATTGATTGAGTTTGGTAGGAAATTTCAGTATTTTAGGCGGAGTTTTGCTCAATTTTACTCAATTATTTATCGTATCCCTCGGAGCGACAACGGACATTCCGGTGATATAGTGGATGGTTCATGAAGGCGGGTTTTGTGTCCTGTATGGCGTTGAATTTTATCAAATTTTATTTTATTTTTAACACGCAATCATCGTGTGTTTTCCTACAATCCTCCAGTACGGTGTAGTTTTGTTTATTGTCTCGTGTCATTGATTGAAAGGCGACTGAAACAACGTGTCTGTCCCTGTACTAAATCTGTTAAAGAAGTCATTGAACTGTAATGGCAAAATACGTTGATCCTACAATATATTGACCGTTGTGGACTGTTTCTGCTGTCTCGTTGTATTTGCTTTATGAAGAGTTTTCTATGCTTTCTACTGCCCCGCCATAATATTATGCGTTTGATCAATAAGAACGTTTCTTTTGTTTCCCTTTTCTTTCGCAATTCACAGACAAAAGAGGATAAAAGTGATTCAGAAAATGAATCCAGCAGTGGAAGTAAAAGTGGCTCATCTTCCGATTCCGAGAGCGAATCTGGATCCGGCTCGTCCAGCTCAAGCTCGAGTGATAATGAGAACGAAACGCCCAACAATGGTCTGAACGTTTCGAACCGTAACACAAGCGGAACAGCATCCACCACCACAAACAACACATCCACTGGCAGCAGTAGCAGCAGCGGTGTGGCAAACTCGACCGCCGAAAATGGTCTTACGGACAGCAAATCGAGTATAAATCGGCACCAGGATGAGGAGGATGACGAGGACGACGACGATCGGATCGAGGACGATTCCGACGGTTCGGCGACAGGGAATGAAGCGGAAGGCGCTGGCGCTAACCATCACCCTGGACAGAACAGTCGTGTCCGCAGTTCATCACACTCGGGTGCCGATTCGGACGCTAGTGGTGGCGGAGAGCGGGAAGCAGCAAACGGAGCAGGGAACAATGTAACAACCAACAACCAAAACAGCGATTCCGATAATAGCGCCAGCAAACCCAGCAATACTAGCCGACCGAGCGACGACGATGAGGAGGACGAGGAAGAGGACGATGATGACGAGGAGGACGATGACGAAGACGATGAGGATGACGATGAAGACGCAGGAGAAAAGCAAGAACCACGGTTGCCCAGCACAGTTCCCGCCTCTGTTCCTCCCCCACCCGAGGATGACGACGATGAAGTGGAGGATGAGGATGAGGACGAAGAGGAAGCTCAACAGTCCTCCAAAAGCAGCTACGATGTAATTATAGATATTTGAAGGGTTTATTAAGCCATTTGAATTATTCAATGTGATTTTATTTATCCTAATATCTATACTCTAACAGGATGAGGATTACGCAGCGAACAAATTGAGGCGAAAAAGTGCACGGAAGAAAGCGGTTGCAGCCGCACGGAAGCGACCCGCTGCCCAACCTGCGTCGAAGACTAAGAAGAAGAAAAGGTAATTATTTGATGTTGGTTTTTTTTAATTAACTTGACTTTTAAGCGTAATTCCCACCAACAAGAAATATAAAGTTGAAAATATATGACGTTTAATATTAAGTAAGGAGTTCAGTTTAGAGGTGTGTTTTGAACGATGAGCTGAACATTTGAAATATGTAAACTTTATACACATTTACAAGTTTAAAAAGAATTGTTTTTCCAGTTCATATTAGGTCCTTTGCGTATTATTGGATAACGTTTTGTTTGTACTATTGTGACCATGCAGCTACTTTCAGGTGTACGGGTTTATTGTTTGCAGTGTTTTGGGTTGAATATAGGCTATTAATCTCAGTATAGACCTTTTCCTTGAGGAATACCTCTTTCATGAATTCTTTCGATCCGGAAAAAGCTCGTGAAAAAATCATTATCATGTGGGTTGTATGACAATTATCAACGTCAGATCAGAACGATGCAATGTTTGTACTAGTGATGGGAAATATGAATCTCTAGGGATTCGAATATCCGAGTCCGAATCCGAATCCCAATCGTCATCAAAGCAGCGAGGGGGGGGGTTTAGAGGTTATGATCAAAGTCGGAACACGGATGATGGTTGCGTGCGAAAGAGCAAAAACACAGCCAGATTCTCACTGCAAAACAGCCAATGGGTTAACAACGCAGTCTAATCGAATCGATTCCTGATAAAACGCAGGCAATCAAGTATACGTGGAAGCCGAATCTCAGTTGAATCGCAAAAAAGATCCAATCCCACACGAATCTTGATCCGATTGAATCGCAATTGAATCTAGATCCGATCGAATCACAATCGATTCCCAATCCGATCCAATCCCCATCAAATCCTAATCTGATCGAATCCCAGTCGGATCGAATCCCAATCCGATCGAATCCCTATTGAATTCCAATTCGATCGAATCCCTATTGAATCCCAATCCGATCGAATCCCAGGAGGATCGAATCCCAAATGAATCCCAGGAGGATCGAATCCGTCAAATGGGATCCAATAGATTCGAATCTTTCAAGGAATGGAATCTTCGAATCTTCCGAGTCTCGAAACTCCCAACATTAGTTTGTACATCTCATGTGTTTTAAAACTGTGTAGCCCAGGGTCCAGCGTTTCTCACCATCATTGTCCTCAAATAATAACTATGGGATGCCTAAAAAATATCTATCTTTTCTTCAAATTTCTTGAAAATACGTTGCATTTGCATACATTCTTGTGATTCAAGATGAAGTTTGTTAACAATTTTACAGGATACACGTTTATAAAATGACAAACATTTAAAAAAATTGAAAACACGTCGAACTGGATCATTGTTCTGTTTATACTTTGCTCGAGTTTCAGGAAGGACAGTGTGACGTATAGTTAAGTAAATTCTTTGATTTTTTTAAAGATAAATTATGCTTCACCTTGATCATTCGATTCTCTTTAAGCTCTTCAAAATCAAATTACCGTTTTTTTATGATATTTCTTTCTTTTATGATAACAAAGTTTGCAATCATTATTTATGGTATATTTTTATATTTTATAAATTACCTTATTTATTAAAGTTACTAATAAATTACTCTAAAGTAGCAATACGGCTATGGTGTATCAGGACCGCGCTGTTATGCACTTGATGAAACAATATGGAAATATTTAAACCTGGCGAACCTGGTTTTTCCAAGGGAATCAATCGATAGTTGAAAAAGCTCCTGCTAATGTAAACTTTTCCAGGTGTACGGGTTTATTGTTTGCAGTGTTTTGGGTTGAATATAGGCTATTAATCTCAGTATAGACCTTTTCCTTGAGGAATACCTCTTTCATGAATTCTTTCGATCCGGAAAAAGCTCGTGAAAAAATCATTATCATGTGGGTTGTATGACAATTATCAACGTCAGATCAGAACGATGCAATGTTTGTACTAGTGATGGGAAATATGAATCTCTAGGGATTCGAATATCCGAGTCCGAATCCGAATCCCAATCGTCATCAAAGCAGCGAGGGGGGGGGGGGATAAGGCAGAGAAAAATACTCGCGTAGCGTAGAACATGACAAAACAGAAAGCAAAAACACAGCCAGATTCTCACTGCAAAACAGCCAATGGGTTAACAACGCAGTCTAATCGAATCGATTCCTGATAAAACGCAGGCAATCAAGTATACGTGGAAGCCGAATCTCAGTTGAATCGCAAAAAAGATCCAATCCCACACGAATCTTGATCCGATTGAATCGCAATTGAATCTAGATCCGATCGAATCACAATCGATTCCCAATCCGATCCAATCCCCATCAAATCCTAATCTGATCGAATCCCAGTCGGATCGAATCCCAATCCGATCGAATCCCTATTGAATTCCAATTCGATCGAATCCCTATTGAATCCCAATCCGATCGAATCCCAGGAGGATCGAATCCCAAATGAATCCCAGGAGGATCGAATCCGTCAAATGGGATCCAATAGATTCGAATCTTTCAAGGAATGGAATCTTCGAATCTTCCGAGTCTCGAATCTCCCACCATTAGTTTGTACATCTCATGTGTTTTAAAACTGTGTAGCCCATGGTCCAGTGTTTCTCACCATCATTGTCCTCAAATAATAACTATGGGATGCCTAAAAAATATCTATCTTTTCTTCAAATTTCTTGAAAATACGTTGCATTTGCATACATTCTTGTGATTCAAGATGAAGTTTGTTAACAATTTTACAGGATACACGTTTATAAAATGACAAACATTTAAAAAAATTGAAAACACGTCGAACTGGATCATTGTTCTGTTTATACTTTGCTCGAGTTTCAGGAAGGACAGTGTGACGTATAGTTAAGTAAATTCTTTGATTTTTTTAAAGATAAATTATGCTTCACCTTGATCATTCGATTCTCTTTAAGCTCTTCAAAATCAAATTACCGTTTTTTTATGATATTTCTTTCTTTTATGATAACAAAGTTTGCAATCATTATTTATGGTATATTTTTATATTTTATAAATTACCTTATTTATTAAAGTTACTAATAAATTACTCTAAAGTAGCAATACGGCTATGGTGTATCAGGACCGCGCTGTTATGCACTTGATGAAACAATATGGAAATATTTAAACCTGGCGAACCTGGTTTTTCCAAGGGAATCAATCGATAGTTGAAAAAGCTCCTGCTAATGTAAACTTTTCTGTAAAGTATGTGGAAGAAAGAGAACTTTCGACAAAGCAGACATGCTTTTGGGTGTTTCGGTAAAGCGCCATTTAAATGTATTTACATTACTTAGTTTTATCTTTGTTTGTAAATGTGATTATAGGCCACATTTGCTCAATAAAGATGCGCAGAACACACACCGGTGTGTGTTTATGTGTGTGGTAGAAGAACGCGTACGCAAATCTAAATTTATCTTTCGCACGCAACCATCATCCGTGTTCCGACTTTGATCATAACCTCTAAACCCCCCCCCCAGCAGCGGTGGCTAATCGTTCGTTAAATTTAACTTTTATCTTCTTCCTGCGCACGGCAACCTGCACACGCACTTTCCTTCACAGCTCCAACAGCCGATGGAAGTCAGACACGTCGGAAAGTGATGCTAGTGACGGTGATTCGGAGGATTCGCGCGATCAACGCTACCGGCGGAAACCTCCTTCGTCCTCCGGTGGTGGTGCTGCTGCTGCCGCGGGAAAGAAACGAACCGCCGGTGGTGCTACCAACGCCAAATCGAAGGCAGCGAAAAAGAAGAAACCGAACGCGTACAGCTCCGACGAGGGTAGCAATAGTGAGGATGAAAGGAAACGATCGGCAGCGACCAGAAGGAAGAACAACACCGTAAGCTACAAGGAGGAGAGCGGCGACGAGCCAACGGACAGTGACGATCTGCTGGAGGTGGATCAGGAAGCGGAAGAGGCTGCGGCAGCATTGGCCGCCGAGGAAGAAAAGGCGGAAACCATCGAGCGGATCATCGGCAAGCGGAAGGGTCGCCGGGGTGCAACGGGCGCGGTAACGACGGTCTATGCAATCGAGGAAAATGGTGATCCGAACGAGGTCGGCGGGGAAGGGGTGGGCCGGGAGGTGGAAGAACAGTTCCTGATCAAGTGGACCGGTTGGTCGTACCTGCACTGCACCTGGGAGTCGGAGGAAACGCTCCGCGAGCAGAAGGTGAAGGGCATGAAGAAGCTGGAAAACTATATCAAGCGCGAACAGCAGCTCGACCACTGGCGCCGGTACCAGGCCGGTCCGGAGGATATCGATTACTACGAGTGCCAACAGGAGCTGCAGCAGGATCTGCTCAAAAGCTACTACAATGTGGAGCGAATCATTGCCCAAGCGAACAAGGCGGAAGAGGGCGACGCGGGACTGGAATACCTTTGCAAATGGGAATCCCTCCCCTACTCCGACTCGACCTGGGAGGACGCCGGGTTGATCCGTCGTAAATGGCAGCAAAAGATTGTGGAGTTTCACGAGCGTGAGGAATCACGCCGCACACCGTCCAAGCACTGCAAAGCGATACGTTACCGGCCGAACTTTAAGCACCTGAAAACGCAACCCGAATATCTCGGCGAGGAACGTGGGCTGAAGTTGCGCGATTATCAGATGGATGGGTTGAACTGGTTGATACTGACGTGGTGCAAGGACAATTCGGTCATACTGGCCGATGAAATGGGCCTGGGCAAAACGATACAAACGATCTGCTTCCTGTACTATCTGTTCAAGTCGCAGCAACTGTACGGGCCGTTTCTGTGCGTGGTGCCGCTCAGCACGATGCCTGCCTGGCAGCGCGAGTTTGGCATCTGGGCCCCGGAACTGAACGTCGTCACGTACCTGGGCGATGTGCAGTCGCGCGAAATTATACGCCAGTACGAGTGGTGTTACGACAGTACGAAAAAACTGAAGTTTAACGCGATCTTAACGACGTACGAGATACTGCTGAAGGACAAAACGTTTCTCGGCTCGATCGGGTGGGCCTCGCTGCTGGTGGACGAAGCGCACCGGCTAAAGAACGACGATTCGCTGCTGTACAAAGCGCTGAAAGAGTTCGACACAAACCATCGGCTGCTGATCACCGGCACACCGTTACAAAACTCGCTCAAGGAGCTGTGGGCTCTGCTACACTTCATCATGCCGGAACGGTTCGAATCGTGGGACGATTTCGAGCGCAACTACGGCAACACGACGAACGACAAAAGCTACACGAAGCTGCACAAAGAGCTGGAACCGTACATACTGCGGCGGGTGAAAAAGGGGGTGGAGAAAAGTTTGCCGGCCAAGGTGGAACAGATACTGCGGGTGGAGATGACCTCGATACAGCGCCAGTACTACAAGTGGATATTGTCGAAAAATTTTGACGCACTGCGGAAGGGCATGAAAGGTTCGGTCGGTACGTTTCTGAACATTGTGATCGAGCTGAAGAAGTGCTGCAATCATGCGGCACTGACGCGCCCGATGGAGTTTGAAACGCAGCGGGACAACCAGCAGGACATTGTGCAGCAGTTGCTGAAGGGTTCGGGAAAGTTGGTGCTGCTGGACAAGCTGCTGTGTCGGCTGAAGGAGACCGGCCATCGGGTATTGATTTTCTCGCAGATGGTGCGCATGTTGGACATTTTGGCGGAGTATCTGCAGAAGCGTCACTTTTCCTTTCAGCGGTTGGACGGCAGTATTAAGGGGGAGTTGCGTAAGCAAGCGCTGGACCATTTCAATGCGGAAGGTTCGACGGACTTTTGCTTCCTGCTGTCGACACGGGCCGGTGGGTTAGGTATTAATCTGGCAACGGCCGATACGGTGATTATATTCGATTCCGATTGGAACCCGCAGAATGATTTGCAGGCGCAGGCTCGCGCCCACCGTATCGGGCAGAAGAATCAGGTGAACATTTATCGGCTGGTGACGGCCCACTCGGTGGAGGAGAATATAGTGGAGCGGGCGAAGCAGAAGATGGTGCTGGATCATTTGGTGATACAGCGGATGGACACGACGGGGCGTACCGTGCTGGATAAGAACGGGGGCAGCAACACCGCGAATCCGTTCAACAAGGATGAACTGTCGGCGATTCTGAAGTTCGGGGCGGAAGAGTTGTTCAAGGAGGAGGAGGACGGCGATGAGGAGCTGGTGTGTGATATTGACGAGATACTGAGGCGGGCGGAAACGCGCGATGAAGCGCCGGGCATGCCGGGGGACGAGCTGCTGTCCGCATTTAACGTGACGACGTTCGATTTCGACGAAGACAAGGTAGTGTCCGGTGCGAAACCAACGGCCGGTGGTGGTGGTGTTGGTGGTGCAGACCAGGACCAGGACACCAAGGATTGGGACGAAATCATTCCAAAGTCATATCGCGAGCTGGTGGAGGCGGAAGAACGTGACCGAGAAATTAAGGACCTGTATCTACCGCCGCGGCGGCCCGCCGTAAAGCAAGGCCAGCACGGTGATGCCGATGCGGACGGTAGGCAGGGCGGTGGCAAAGGCAAAAAGCGGAAGGGCGGTGAAGCGGGCGACAGCGAGGAGGAGCTTGATTCGGACGGTGGCAGTGGTGGCGAGGATGGGAAAACGAAACGTTCCCGGGGCCGGCCGTCCAACAAGGAGAAAATCAACGGCTTCTCGGACGCGGAATTGCGCCGGTTGATAAAGAGCTACAAAAAGTTCCCGGCACCACTGAAACGGCTCGAAGCGATCGCTTGTGATGCGGAGCTGCAGGAGAAACCGTTGTCCGATTTGCGGCGCGTTGCCCAACTGTTGCACGATCGGTGTCTGCAGACGATGCGCGAAATTGCGAAAGAAGCGGAAGCGGACGGTAAGCAGCACCCGCCGGTGGGCGGGGCAGATGCGAAGAGAAAGTGTGCCCGGGCGGCTTACTCTAGCAAGATCGGTGGTGCATCGTTTAACGTGAAAACGATGATGCAGTGCGTAGAGGAGCTGCAGCCACTGGACGAGGTGATACCGAGCGATGCAGCCGAGCGGGCCCGCTGGTTGCTGAACATTAAGACCCGGCCACCTAACTTTGACGTCGACTGGAGCGGCGAGGACGATTCCCGGCTGCTGCGAGGCATTTATCAGTTCGGCATTGGATCGTGGGAAGCGATGAAGATGGATCCGTCGCTCGGGCTGGCGGACAAGATTCTGTCGGCTGAGGTGAGCCGAAAGCCGCAAGGCAAGCATCTCCAATCGCGTGCGGAGTATCTGCTCAAAGTGTTGCGGAAAACGCTCGAACTGAAGCGTGGTCCATCGAAACCGCGCAAGCAACGGAAACCGAAGGAGATCAAATCGCTCGCATCGACACCGATTGTCGGGGCGAGTCCGATGCGGGACGGTGATTCCTCTTCGATCGCCTGTTCCATATCGGCCACGATCGCTGCGGTTGCTGCTGGGGAGGATGTGGCGATGGGTGGCGCCGGTGCCTTGTCCAGCGGAACCGGACCAACCGGACCCGCATCCGGTGGAACGGTCGGAATGAACGCGTCGATAGTTGGTTCGACTGAAGAGAAAAAGACTGGTAGCAAAATTAAAAAACTCTCAGAATCGGACCATCATCATCACAATCATCTCCATCATCACGATGAGCAGTCGAACGGTTCGCGAGCGGCCGATGACCACCACCCCAATCACCAGCCGCCACACGGTGGTGGCAAAGACGCGGACAAGAAGGATAAGAAAAAATCGAAGAAAGATAAGCAAAAGGATGCGAAAAAGGACAAAAAGAACAAAAACACCGGTCCGATGCATTTTACAGCGAACAATGAACCGTGCGCACTCAACATACTGGGCGATCTCGATCCGACCGTGTTCAACGAGTGCAAGGAGAAAATGCGCCCGGTAAAGAAGGCGCTCAAGACGCTCGACAATCCGGACGAGTCGCTTTCGCAGGAGGAACAGCTGCGGCAGACGCGCGCATGTTTGCTAAGCATCGGTGATCAGATTAACCTCTGTCTGGCGGAGTATCGCGATCCGGAGAAAGCGAAGGAATGGCGCAGCAATCTGTGGTACTTTGTGTCGAAGTTTACGGAGTTCGATGCGCGGAAGCTGTTCAAGCTGTACAAGCATGCGCTCAAGCGTAGCGAAGGTTCGGGGACGTCCGGTGCTGGTGACCACAGCACGGCAAACAATGCGTCCAGCACGAATGCGTCGCCTGTTAAGGAAGGGGGAGCAAAGGGCAAGAAAGCCGGTGGGAAGAAGGACAACGGGCATAGTGAAGGTGGTGTACCGCCGCCACCACTACCGGGTGACAGTGCCGAGGATAGGGAGGACGAAAAAGCGGGACGGCGCGATCGGAAGGAGAAAAAGCGACACCATCACCATCATCATCACCATCACGGTATTGGTGGGCCTATCATGAGCGATTCGGCGTTACAGCAGCGTGAGCGTTATCAGCAGCATCATCAGCAGACGGCAGGAGGTGGTGGTGGAGGCGACAACAGTCATCACGTGTCGGATCCGGGTGTGACCGGTTCGAAGGACGAAGGCTCAGGGGCGATGCATTCCAAGCGGCGGCTCGAGGAAGGCGAGTATGATGAAAACAGCAAAGAGTACAAAAGACTGCACGGCGATAGTCGGTAGGTGTTGTTGTGTTGTGAGGGAGGGATGGGCGGCCATTCGAGACGGGAAGGAATAAGAGAAATGTACATGTATTTGGGTTTTTCTTAATCTGTATTTATTTAGTAATCATCGTGGTGATCGTGACAAAAAGTGGGACGAGTATGGTTCGGACCGGGATCGCATGAGGAACGTGTCTTCTTCGAGGGGCAGTGCGCCGACGACACCACAAAGTATGCGTGTGTTTCCAGACGACCGGGGCCCTCCGTATCCTGGCGACGGTGGCGGTGCATGGCGGGATCGGTATGTACTAGATGTCAGATAGAGAAGGGACCTCAACATACTCATGCGAGATATTAAACTGAAACACTGAAATGTTAAGCCAGTGTCTCACAAACATACGTTTTCAAACAGGGCATTCATCACACCATCTTAATTAAGCCATCTACACGCTTCCTATTTCAATGTGATCGGTTTCTGGAAGCCGTCGAAGGTGTGATTTGTATTTGTTAGTTGGGGCACTTCTAGTGTCACCAATCGATGTGACAACATCCGACAGGAGTTTTATACTTTATGTGTTCTGGGCGGCCCGGTGGTAGATACGACAGCGGCGCCGGTCTTCACACGGCAGGACCGGGGTTCAAGTCTCATCTGGGCCGTTCCCCCATAGTGAGAACTGACTATCCAACTATGCGGTAACAATAAGTCTAGTAAGTCAGAAATGGCAGGCATGACCTAAGAGGTCGTTAGGCCAAGAAAGAAGTGTTCTGGAAATTGTTTGGAAAACCAAATTTGACATCAAGACGTACCTGTTCAGTAGGGGATTAGTCCCCCTAATTATCATCAAGGCATTCTGTCGTTCCTATCGTTGATTTCCTAAACATCAATGAATTGCCGAAGCCTTAGTTTTTTGTTTTGAAAATTAATGGTCATTGATCTGGCCTAAATTGTCACGGTTGGAGTAATATTGGCTGACACCAGGGTTGTTCAACGTACTTATTTACTTACTGACTTACTTACTTACTTATGAGGCGCTACAACCGCTTCGCAGTCTTGGTCTGCTGCAGCTTTTCTCGATACCGCTCACGATCTAGCGTCGTCGTCTGCCAACACAATATACCGGCCGTTCTGGACGACCGAGTCCATGTGGACGGTCTAAAAGGACTTTACGGGCTGCGGGACATACGGGGCCAAAAATCCTTCTGAGCATATTCCTCTCGAACGCGGCTAAGAGGGTTTCATCAGTTTTGGACAAAGTCCATATCTCAGAGACGTATGTGAGTACTGGGATTATCAAAGTTCTATACAGTCCCGGCTTCGTAGGTCGTGCCAGGTATTTGAGTCAGGAGTTGAGAAGTTTCTTCAGGCTGTAGTATGACTGGATACCATCATTTATGTTGTTATCGGTGCTGATTTAACCCCAGATAGGTGATGTTTTTGGCGACTTCGAAGATGCGATCACCAATCCTGTACATCACCCCTGTGTAAATCAGTGTTTGTTTGCAGGGCCGCTGGTGGTGCCAACATTTGGTTACCATTTTGGTTATCTGCTTCGTTGATCTCTAACCCGAGGTTCAGTGCCGCATGCTCAATCCTTTGGTTAGCTTCTGTTTAGTGTTATGCTTAATGAATCTTTTCAAAAGAGTCATGCATATGAATCTTTTCAAAAGAGTCATTCATATGAATCTTCAGTGAAGAGTTCATATATTCATGAATCCTTACAAAATGTTTGTATCAAAGCGCATCAAAGAGCGGGGGGGGGGGGGGCGCAAAAGCCTTCTTGCGAGGCCCCATCACCTACGAAGCCCTTTTGGAACGGGTAGGGGGGGGGGGCGCTTGGGCGAGCGAGCCCCGAGCGGCCGCTACTCGTTCTATCCATTCGTAGATCATGAATCTTTGAGGAATCTTTGAGGATTCATGAATCTTTATAATAGAGATTCAGAGTCAATCATTCAGATTCATGAATCTGAATCAGATTTACCCAACACTACTTCTGTTACATACGAGAGCCGAATGACATCTATGTCATCAGCGTATACCAAGATCTGGAGTGACTTATAGAAGATGGTCCCCGAAGTTTCCACCTCCGAGTCTCGGATGGCCCTCTGTTGCACCAGATTGAATAGGAGACAAGGCCCTTGGTGGTAGCAACGGGCCCTGCGAGATTTCCATCCACCTTCACCTGGCATGTGATGTTGGTCATCGTCATACGTACAAGCCTGGTAAGCTTGGCCGGGATTCCAAATGAGCTCATTGCGTCGTATAGTTTTACCCTGGCTAAGCTATCGTATGGTATGGATCGTATCGTATGCGGCTTTAAAATCAATGAAGAGATGATATGAGTGTACCTGCTACTCCGCCATCTTCTCCAAGATATGCCGCATGGTGAATATCTGGTCGGTGGTTGATTTACCGTTTCAGAATCCTCTCTCCCAACTATCTCTTCAACGAATGGGACAATTCTGTCTTGTATTACTAGGGAGAGAATCTTGAGTGCGATATTCAACACCGGAATACCCCTGTATTTGCTGCACTCTTGCCTATCTCCCTTCTTGTACATGGTTTAACATACGGAACGATGAAATTATCGGTCCCTGAGGATTGCTCATCAGCTTCATGGTAGCAATATCATTGCATCTTTCTCTTTCTGTTTAAAATCTTTCTCTTTAACTGCTTCGTTGTGTTAATTTTTCGGTGTGTTGTTTAACTTCATAGATTCGGACCTGATCATAAGCGGGATCGATACGATGGTTACGGTAGCAGCAGGCATACATCATCGTCGGGCTACCATCGCGACCGGGATCGTGAACGGGAACGTGATCGAGACCGAGACCGTGACCGCGAACGGGAGCGCGATCGGGACCGTGACAGGGACCGTGATCGAGACCGGAGTGATCGTGCGTACAAGGACAAGCGAAGGTAAAGTTTTTGTCAAATGAATTTAAGTCTTTTTCACCTTGTACAAAACTTAACTAATTGAGTTATTTCCTCCTTGTTGTAGGTACCCACCTTCTGGCCCAGGAGGCTATCCTGGTGGTGGTGGTGGTGGTGGTCACGGGTATGGCATGTCCCCTTCCACCGGCTACTATCCTTCCGGCGAAAGTCCCTATCGGTATCCGATGGGAAGTGGAGGTTATCCTGCTTCATCACGTCCCCCCGCCGGTGCTCCGCCCGTTGCTGTCGTGTTACCTTCCGGTGGCGTTGTTCCTGGTGCTTCCGGTGGTGTTGTGCCACCCGCAGACTATATGGACTATCGGCGGCCAGAATACGATCGACGGCCACCACCAGCGGCAAATAATTAACTTAACAAACACACACTCTCATTGAAAGGTGATAATCTCTTGGCTCTTAGGGGTCACAGGTATGAAAGAGTGATGTAAATAGAGTTTAACCCAGGGAATGAATGGCAAATGATGTTGGCTGTAACAAAACGTAGCATACATACCGGTGTATATTTCAGTCAGGCGTTGTCTTAGGTGAACTATTTGTTAAATAAGCAATTGGACCCCGCTGCGTGGGGGGCATAATCGTCGCCGCCGTCGTTGTCGCGGTGCAGTGTATAGTGAAAATAAGATTGAAATTAAGAATATTTTAAATAAGAAGAGTCCAATAGCAGCAGCTAGCGTTTAGTGTAGCGGAATTCGGTCTAGGTTTAGCTTTCCTTGTGTGTGTATGTATATCTGCCTCGATTTGGTGATAAGAGCAAGCACACCTCGGAAGTGCTGTGAGCGAGAATATGTATATGTTTGTGTGAGGGGGCGACTGTAAGTTAGTAGATAGAATTTATTTTGACGTGTACTGCGTGTAAATGATTTTAATTTGTCAAAATGCAAAATTAACTCCCCCACCCTACGAAACACACACACACAAACACATCTCTGCAAAGCGTATGGAACTGAACCACTTCGGTTCGAAACTCAAACCACACATACACACACACACATACAACAATCCACACGGCATACAATCGTGTTACTTGGTAAGGTTTATTTATTTTACGTGAAGGCCGTTAATAAGCAATAGAATAATCTAATTAGTACCTCTTTTATACGCCTAGAGAATATAGCCATGAAACAAACTGAGGATGTAAAGATGTGAAAATCCGTGAACTATGAAGAAACAAAAAACGAAAACACTCACACACACACAGGTGCCGTATACTCCATTTATTTTTGTTTTTTTGTCTGGTTTTGTTTTTGGTTTTTATTCCTTCTGCATACGTAATTCACATATCGCGTGAACTGAGCAAAGTACCAAAATGGAAATCAAAGTTATATACGCTAGCCCGGCGGACGCCACCAGGCGTTTTTAAGCTCCCTTAGTTAATTACTCCCCTGTTTAAGCATTGCGCGCACCTCGAGCTGCCTTCCGTTCGCCCCTACATGATTTCCTCCCCAAAGTGTTGTGTTGATTGTCGCGACAAAAAATAACTGTCTTCATCACCTTAATTTCTCCACAAGCATACGGAAAAAAAGACCGACGGAACATGGCTTCTGTACGACACGAAATGATTGTGATTTTATACTCTAAGTTTTATAGTGCGTACGCGACGTCGACCCGGACTAATGTTCAGATGTAATGGATACAATTATGGACCACCATTCAACATATATATACTGCAGCTGGGTGGAAGGGTGGAATCCACGTCCTGCCCTCCAGGTCATTCTCATGTTCTGTGCGTGCAAAGGCGCGAGAGCAGGAGTATTGCAAGGATCTTATTGGACACACTCTCTCTCTTCCAAATCATACTTAAAGGTACCGATGTGGATGATGTGGATGAAACTAGCAAGCGGGCAGCAAAAAACAGCAAGTTATACGTATTTAGGAACCGTGCTACTACCAAATAGCAAACGGGGCCATTTCAGGGGGCATTCAGGAAAAAGGATAGCAACAGCATAGCAATAGAACACTTAGAATATGTACAGTTTAAAGGCTATATATATATAAAATTGCATACTATATCTATATACAATACGCGTCTGCAGTCGGATCGATGAAAGGTTATAGAAATAAAGGAATTACAAAGAGGGTGGGAACAGTCGCTATGAATAACGAACTTGAACAAACAAACAAACAGACACACACGGTTACATTCACTATACAAAAAATAAACAAAAAAAAAAGAACAATATTCTTGAAATTAAGCAATTGTTATAATTTCGGCAATTTGCATTGAGTTTTATTGTGTACATTCCGAATGCAATGCTCTTTGCCTAGGCTGTTCTTGTTCTGGGTCCAACCGTCACTTTGAATAATCTTAGCGCAGAAGAGAAAAACATATTTTTTGAACGATTTTTTCTTTGTACGCACATAGTCTTTGTAAATATTTGAGCTTCTATATTATTAATAATGAATTCGATAGTGTGCAATAGTGTTACAAGCAAGCTTCTATTGTTTTTGAACCGTTATTTTTCTGTTTGTTTATTATTTTTCATCGTCCTGTCTATATGAATGACCAGCACTACGCAACCACTGTGCATCACTGTTCTTAGCGCCTTTTTGTAAGCTTTTGCTGCACCAAAAAAAAAACGAGGAAAAACAAGAGGAAACATATTCTCCCGTGTGCGTGGGCAAGAAAATCGAATGTGTTTTTCGCGGTCCGTGATTGTGCTGTATTTGTTTAGTGAAGTGAATGTTCAGTGTTGATAAGTTCAGGTTTTCCGTAGTCAGCCATGGTGTGACTGGTCGTTTTTTTTTCTAGAAGAAACCACACCATCTCGTACGTACGGGTAAAGTAGCAAAGTAGCGAAGAATTAAGAAGCGATTCTGTGTGGGAAAAGATGTGTGAAGTTGGGTGCACGACGGTGCACTTCTTTCTTATCAGCCTATAATTCGGCAGTGATTATTGTGTAATAATGGTTTGTGTATTTATGTGCCGTTTGGTTAGTGAAGTTTGAGGCCAAATATTAGGTAGCATGCGTGCAAATTTGGTTGTCGACAGGAAGCTCGTTTCGAATTTGGGTCGAATAAATGCAAAAGGTGGATTTGGGCAGCTATCTCTAGCAGGCTGTGATGTGATGTGAGATTGTATGCTGTGTGTATTTTATGCTCGGTCCAGCGGAATGCAGTTGTCGTCGTCTACGGACTGTATTGGGTGGAAACATAACCAGTAGCTTCTTGCAGATAGGTAAGTGTTTGTTTTCATTATCGCGTTTGACTAAACTTTTCTTGTGACTGTGATTATCAATGAAACGAAAGAATTGTCCCTGAAACAAGCACGATTTAATGAGAAAAAATGTCGCTCTAATGCATTGTGATGTTGCTGCTGCATTCCCTATCCATACACAAGTGCTCTAGCTATTGATACATTAAGCGTACATTCTTTGAATAGTTAGGATCATATCGTCAAAATTCTGACGTATCGTTAGATGGTGCTATTGTAAAATGAAAGAATACTGCTCAATCTGTGCAGTTGCATTCCTCCTCGGCGGTTTTTTCTGCTTCAAATTATGATCAAAAACCACACATACGTAGCAAAGACAAGGGAAAAAACAACAAACAGTGTGATTTTCATCTGAACTGTCAAACTTCAGGGCAAAAGAAAGCTCTGGAATATAACCTGTTGGAATCCAAGGCGGATTTTTGGTGCTAGGTAGAAATGCTTTTACATTTTCTCTTATTGGTTGATTGGTTAATAATTCTTATAAGAATTTGTAATTCTAACGCAAATTGCAACTTAATCATTTTCGAATCAAACAATAAATTATTTCGCATTTCTTCTTTTCTTTCGTTTATAAAAGGAAGAAATGGAGAACATGGAAAATGAGCCGACAGTGTTTTGACATAAATTCTTAGTGTTTTTGAATGTTTGCTCAAAGCTTTCGGATAATTTCGTATCTCGTGTAACTTAAAATGATCACAAAGCAAACTTTTGGTGCAGTGGGAATGTTTTATCTTTGTGTATATTTACCTCTCATTTTTACTCCTTGTTTGAATGCTGGTACAAGTGCAAGGCCTTGCTGCTTTAATGCATTACTGCTCAAAATATAGCTGTATCGCATTTACCTCAAAATGGTGTCGAAATTCATTTGGAACAATATTCAAAATCATCCATAACATGACGGTTAGTTATTTGCATGTCTAAATATGGTATACAATTGGATCAAACACCCCTAATCTTTCCATATTTATAAATCGTCAAATTTCATTGAAAAGTTTTTGAAGTTGATATTCAAAAGCAAAACATTAATGATAATGTGAGCTTTAAAAATGTTTGCACCAACAGCAATCACAAAAGCTTTATTTACTATTGATTCATAACGAACCGAAATTGATTAAAATATTCGCTCTGAATACGCTGGCTGAAAAATAGTCAAGTTCGAAAATGTCCGCACATTGGGATTACGCCGGCTGGGTATCAATTTCGAAAAACGTTGTGTGCGTTTATACCGGGAATTGACGAGCTCAATTGTTGTTTTCATTCTCGACTGTTTTCACGAACCCAGGCGATGGGCCGATGCGTGTACAGGAGTGAGCGAGATGTTATGCATCTCTCTGTTCCACGCCGAGTGGACGAGCGTCAATCGGTGTAAGGGCTGTTTGCATCGACGCATTCGAATTTTAACCTCCGTGGCATCGAGATCGGTCAGGACGGAGTGAGCAGTTTGGGCAACGTCGTGCAAGAGAGCTAAGAGTGGAGAGGAAGAGAGTGTGAGAGAGTGAGAGAAATAGAGGAAAGGAGTAGCAGACTGTACGAGTGAAAGAGGAAGAGAACGTTTGCCATCTGCCCAGAAAAGAAGTAAGCGAATAGTGGTGGTGTCGATAAGTCCGTGATTCGAAAGTTGGCTCGTGCTCTTATTCAACCAAACTTGCCCCCCAACAAACGCAACGCATTGTGCCCCATTTTGATCTTGTATCCTCGAGGTTACCACACAATACGACGACCCTGTAACTGTGTGTGTGTGCGTACCTAAAGGTGCATATTTGTGCAGAAAGGAGTTATTGCGTTGAATTTTCACTCTTCTATATGTGATCCACACTACCGCCACAACCACCAACAAACAACAGCCAGGCTGTATATCGCATTCTTGAAACAAAGCAATCGACGCTGAAGCCAAGTTCCAATCGACGAGAAAAAAGAAACCTTGTGATTTTTTCCCTCAGCAAAACGTGTGTTACAAGCAGGCGCAGCAGCAGCTGCCGCTTACCACTGTTGGGCAAATCAACCAATAGAGAGTGACGACGACAGGCACTAATACCACTGCACTGCAACAATTTGCCCTTCTCTATTTGGTGTATACGACCAGTTCCACTACACGCGGAGCCATTAAACCAGGCCGACGTTTATCATCGCTGTGTGTAATTGTACGAGCTGTGTGTGGTTTTTTTTTGCAACCTCACCATTCGGAAAAAACGGCATTTCCGTGTTTCGCATAGCACAGCCAAGAAATTATTACTCACCAAGCTAAGTAGTAAAGTGCGTTGTATGTGTGTGCATCGTGCATGTGCGAGCGTGTGTGTGTGAGCATCTAATTTCGTGAAAGCGCTAAGCGAGAGCAGGCAGTAAATGAGTGCAAATTAATGTGCCCATCGCAGACGTCCTCAGCGCCATCCATATATCCGTAAGCTGCTGGCCTAGCAACCATCTTTGAAGAGCCCCCGACTGTGAGACAGTGTGCGCGTGTGTGTGTGTGTGTGCTCGCAAACGAACGTTTGAGAAGGGTGAAAAGTGTGCTGTAAAGTGCGTGCGTGTGTGTATAGCCGTGCACCCCCCTTCTGTGACGAAAGCGCGTGTGTGTGTGTACGTAAAGAGAAGAAGCAGGAAGCAGAGCAAATTGCAATCACACGCATACTACTGCGAGCTACACAGCACACCAATACATCACACTGTTCATTATCATCCCCTGGGGTTGAGCGTGCTGGTGTGTGTGCGTGCGTGTCCCGTATTACGTTGCGTTTTTGGTACCATCGATCGATCGAGGTTTCTATTTCGGCGGCTGACGGTGTTTTTTTTGATAAATTGTTGTGTGCAACAGTAACAACAAATAAAACAACGGTTCCGTTTTTCCGTTTGTGTGTGTGTATACGTTAGCTGTATTCTTTTCGCTGCCCCCCCGTGGAAGCAGTAACGCGCAAGGCCACAACACACACGCACATCGTTTTTCGAGCAACGGTTTTGGTTCGCGCCCGCGTTTGTGTGTTTGTGCGTTCGTACGTACGTACGTATTGTCCCGGCCAGCTTTGAATGTACGCATCAGCACCTTGTCCGCTCGCGAAAAAGGTGTTAACGAACGCAGCAACAGCAGTAACAACGCGTCAGCAGCAGCAGCACCAGCAGTCCCAGTCGAAGGACACCGTCAGCATCATCACGGAGCGAATCGTGTCCTGCCCCGCCACTACCATCAGCCAGTGACATCCCTTCTCCTGCTTTGCAAACCTTCCATCGCAGTCCGATCATGAGGATAGAGGTGAATTCGGCCGCCGACTTTCTGATGAACCTGCTGCGAGTACGCAAGGCGAACCAACTGTCGGAAAGCCAGCTGCAGCATTTCAAGGGTTCGCTGGAACAGATCCTGACCCGCCACTTCCAGTGCCACTGGTACCCGGACGTACCGACGAAAGGGTCCGGCTTTCGGTGTCTCCGCATCAATGGCAAGATGGATCCGATCATCGAGAAGGCGGGCCACGCGGTCGGGCTGAATACGGTCGTGCTGCGGAAGTTGCTACCCCTCGAGCTAACGATCTGGATCGACCCGGACGAGGTGTCGTACCGGATTGGGGAGAACGGTACGATCTGCGTGCTGTACGATACGGCCCAGAGCCGTGCCAGCCCATCGTCGGACCTGGATTCGACCGGCAGCAGCAGTGGCATCGCGTGCGACGAGTTCATCATGGAGCGGGTCGGCCGGCTCGATCTGTCCGTGTCGTCGGTGGACAGTGGTAATGGGAGCGCGGGCGCCATGGTGGTCGACTACCTGGAGCAGCACAACAACAGCAACAACAACAACAACGGGAAGCTGCATCAGCACCATAACAACAAGTACAATCACAACCAATCGAACAACAACAGCCACCATCATCATTATGCGAAGCAGCGCCACAGCAATAGCATGAGCTCGTCGTCGAGCGGACAGACTAGTCCTCCGCTAAGCCCACCGTACGGTGCCGCCGGTTTCCTCAACCATCAGCAGCAGCAAAATCTCGCCAGATACCAGCAGCAGCAGCAGGCTGCCCAGCATCCCCATGGACCGCAGCAGCACAGCAACAACTTCTATCCGGCGGCCACCGCGAACGTACACCAGCCCCAGCAGTACTTCCCCTGGGACAACCAGTTCGTCAATAACAAAGTGCGCACCCAATGTTAAACCCCGTCGTCGTTCACGAGGGTGTCATCATGTGATCCTGTGTGCCCGGGTGATCTCCCTCGATCAGCAGCAGCAGCAGCAGATACAGCAAAAACCGAGTTGGTTTATCTCCTTTCCCGGTGACAACAAATCAAGAGTACAAGGAATTAGGGGTTGGTGTTTTTTGTTTTAACAATGGGGCGAAGAAAAAACGGAAGCTTAATAAGAGCGCGTGTGTGTGTGTGGATGATGAAGATCGAGCAGCAGCAGATACAGCAAAAACCGAGTTGGTTTATCTCCTTTCCCGGTGACAACAAATCAAGAGTACAAGGAATTAGGGGTTGGTGTTTTTTGTTTTAACAATGGGGCGAAGAAAAAACGGAAGCTTAATAAGAGCGCGTTTGTGTATGTGTGTGTGGATGTTGAAGATCGAGCGCATCCGCGCGTGTGTCCTGTGATCCTGCTTTTTCTTCTAATGCGCGGTGCGGTGCGTGCGTGCATGCGTGTGTATGTTTTTGTCTGTGTGTGTTGAGAAGCAGCAGAAAGAAAAGCAAAACAACGATAGGATAATAGTGTAACAACACCATTTGTGTACAAAGCAACAAAATAGTGCGTGCGCGCGTGCACGCGTGTGTGCGTGGCGATGAAGATGATCCTTTATGTGAATGTGTGTGTGTGTGTGTGTATGTACGGGCAGAAATTCCACCCACAAAACACGAGACACACGAGGAAGAAGATCGTGTCTCCTTTTTAATTGCCATCGAAAACAAATGTAACGTGTTAAGGTGTGTGCGAGTGACTGTGTGATGAGTGTGCGTGCGTGTCGGTGCGAGGTTCGTGACCAGGAATGGAATGTGTGTGCGTGTGTGTTTAACAACGGGAAAGATCCGGAAAATAGAGCAAAAGAGTTCAGAGAGTTCCTACATGATATTTGTTTTTAAGGCGAGACGAAAAAGAAATGATGTGAAGTGTTGTGAACGACGAGCGCGCCGTGGTGTGGTACCTTATCGAATTGTAGTATAAACAACACATGAAGAAGAAAAGTCACACACACACACCGCAGAAACAACATACAAAAAGGAAACCGACAGTGCAAAACACCTACTACGATCCCTCACGATAAGGCAAACGTGTGCAAACGAACGAGCAAATGAACGAGGATGTGTGGTTTGACAGCTGTCAGATCGCGTTGTGCCATCCTTGTTTTGGTTTGGAGTACGGGCTGATGACGGTGATGGCAGCAGTGGCATCGCGTGCGACGAGTTCATCATGGAGCGGGTCGGCCGGCTCGATCTGTCCGTGTCGTCGGTGGACAGTGGTAATGGGAGCGCGGGCGCCATGGTGGTCGACTACCTGGAGCAGCACAACAACAGCAACAACAACAACAACGGGAAGCTGCATCAGCACCATAACAACAAGTACAATCACAACCAATCGAACAACAACAGCCACCATCATCATTATGCGAAGCAGCGCCACAGCAATAGCATGAGCTCGTCGTCGAGCGGACAGACTAGTCCTCCGCTAAGCCCACCGTACGGTGCCGCCGGTTTCCTCAACCATCAGCAGCAGCAAAATCTCGCCAGATACCAGCAGCAGCAGCAGGCTGCCCAGCATCCCCATGGACCGCAGCAGCACAGCAACAACTTCTATCCGGCGGCCACCGCGAACGTACACCAGCCCCAGCAGTACTTCCCCTGGGACAACCAGTTCGTCAATAACAAAGTGCGCACCCAATGTTAAACCCCGTCGTCGTTCACGAGGGTGTCATCATGTGATCCTGTGTGCCCTGGTGATCTCCCTCGATCAGCAGCAGCAGCAGCAGATACAGCAAGAACCGAGTTGGTTTATCTCCTTTCCCGGTGACAACAAATCAAGAGTACAAGGAATTAGGGGTTGGTGTTTTTTGTTTTAACAATGGGGCGAAGAAAAAACGGAAGCTTAATAAGAGCGCGTTTGTGTATGTGTGTGTGGATGTTGAAGATCGAGCGCATCCGCGCGTGTGTCCTGTGATCCTGCTTTTTCTTCTAATGCGCGGTGCGGTGCGTGCGTGCATGCGTGTGTATGTTTTTGTCTGTGTGTGTTGAGAAGCAGCAGAAAGAAAAGCAAAACAACGATAGGATAATAGTGTAACAACACCATTTGTGTACAAAGCAACAAAATAGTGCGTGCGCGCGTGCACGCGTGTGTGCGTGGCGATGAAGATGATCCTTTATGTGAATGTGTGTGTGTGTGTGTGTGTGTGTATGTACGGGCAGAAATTCCACCCACAAAACAAAACCGGCGGCACCGTACGGTGGGCTTAGCGGAGGACTAGTCTGTCCGCTCGACGACGAGCTCATGCTATTGCTGTGGCGCTGCTTCGCATAATGATGATGGTGGCTGTTGTTGTTCGATTGGTTGTGATTGTACTTGTTGTTATGGTGCTGATGCAGGAATGGAATGTGTGTGCGTGTGTGTTTAACAACGGGAAAGATCCGGAAAATAGAGCAAAAGAGTTCAGAGAGTTCCTACATGATATTTGTTTTTAAGGCGAGACGAAAAAGAAATGATGTGAAGTGTTGTGAACGACGAGCGCGCCGTGGTGTGGTACCTTATCGAATTGTAGTATAAACAACACATGAAGAAGAAAAGTCACACACACACACCGCAGAAACAACATACAAAAAGGAAACCGACAGTGCAAAACACCTACTACGATCCCTCACGATAAGGCAAACGTGTGCAAACGAACGAGCAAATGAACGAGGATGTGTGGTTTGACAGCTGTCAGATCGCGTTGTGCCATCCTTGTTTTGGTTTGGAGTACGGGCTGATGACGGTGATGGGGTGATGGGCGGTTGATGCACCCTCCCCAGAGGAAGAAGCACGAGCACAAGGCAGGCGTGAGAAACGAGAGAAACGAGAGGCGGCGAGCAAATGGAAACGGATGATCTTCAGCAACAACAAAAAACCACCCCCCGCGCGACCGTGTGTCACACGTTTTTGATGAACGATGGTGATGCACACCCGCAGTGTGATTAACCTCCTTTATTTTTTCCTCCCCACATCATACGACAAACTCTCCCGCTGGTGCTGTACTGCTGCGGGTCGAATGGAGCGGAAACAGCGATGACACGATATAGCCGATAAGAATAGGGGGGAAAGAAAGAAAAAACAACAACCACACTCGGATAAAAAACCACCTGTTTTTATTAGGGGTAGCGCGACGCATTTCAATTGTGATCAATATTAATTTCAAAACACACACACACACACACCTTATACCCACACAAAATGTCTTTATAATAT
Source organism: Anopheles maculatus (assembly GCA_002091835.1). Lineage (NCBI taxonomy): Eukaryota > Metazoa > Arthropoda > Insecta > Diptera > Culicidae > Anopheles > Anopheles maculatus. Next base: position 472,034 of record KZ061567.1, on the reverse strand, counting down.
ACCAGTAGTATGAAGGAAGGAAGGAAGGAGCGAGGAAGGAGCGAGCGTAAAAATGAGTCAACAGTGTAGGCAAACTCCCTTTCCACCCGAATGCTGTGTACGTAGTTTTTGCAACTACAACACACTCTATGGTGTGTGTGTGTGTGTGACAAGTTTAAGAAAAGGCATGGAAATGTAATGTAAATGTAATGATGATTGTAAATGATGGAAGCAAAAGTACAAGAATGGGTCTAAAGCATAATATGAGAAGAGAGAAAAAATGAAAATTGAAAAAGAAAAGAGAAAAAAACACAGAAAAAAAGTAACGAAACGTAAAAAACATCAATCCCATACATACACCCCCTCCCACCCGCGCGCAACATGATGCCGTATGTTGCTGCAAGCACACACGCGCGTGTGTGTGTGTGTGCGTGGTGGAGACTGCAAAAAAAACTTTAGCAAAGTAAGAGCGTTGAAATTAAGCAAAAGTCATCGTCAAATGAGTTGCTAGGGCAAGAGAAGGCGCAGACGACCGAGTGCGCGCGTAAATTGTGTGTGTGTGAAGAGAGCGAGAAGCAGAAGAAGAGACCAATTCTCACGTCTACGAAGGCGAGAGAAAGCATAAAAGCATTAGTATGTATGTAAAGCCAAACTTCAAATACTACTTTTTTTGAGATACTTTATTTTGTTTTGTACGACGTGTACCCGGTAAAGATATGTGTGTTTTTTTGTTGTTTTTACGAATGTGTTTAAATTAAACCACTAGTACAGCCACTCACTTACGTGTACGCGCACACGGGGTTCGGCAGCTGCCGACGTCGCGGTGTTGAACAGCCAGCACACTAGCAGCAAGTATGCTGTGCAGATTGTAGTAAAGGGAGCTGTGGCGGTGTTGGATACGGTGGTACGTGCGGGAAGCGGGGCTTCTTTCGATCTCCACCATCATCTCAGCCCCATTCCAACCCCCCCACTGCAGCCGAATCCACACCACACTTGCCCACTCCCGCAAACTCTCTCACCAACCAGTCCAAACGATTAATTTAGTTTTCGAATGAAGATGTGTGATGTTTTGTGCGTATGATATGTAATCAAGAAAAACGATGCCAGATTTCTGTTCTGTATTACACTTTTATTGTCCGGCTTTTTTGCATTTCCATTCTTCCATTTGGGTTTTCTTTTGCTGCGCTTTCTCACGCCCGTTTGCAACGTTTGCTCTATTTGCGGAGTTTTTTTTTCACCTGCCTGTTACGGATGCTTTTCTGTACTCCTTCAGTCCAAACTAAATGCGGCCACTAACAGGAGACGATTGTGTTTTCGGTTTGGGTCGTTTGTTTAACGAGAGTGGAGCGCAAGATGCAAATGTAATAGAAAGGAACCAGAGAGGAAAATCTAAGGCAAGATCTTGCTGCTGCAAACGGGTCGAGAGAAGAGTGTGGAGAAGGAACCGGAAGGAAAGGGTTGTTGCACAGGTGTGGATAAAGTGATAGCGTGATAGAAGAGGAAGGAAGAGAGTGACGGAGTGGAAAGATCCATTTATTGAAGTATGATGATGATGATGTGACATGATTTTGATAGCGAGTAAGAGAGCGAGTGAATCAGCCGGAGGGGGTAGTAACAGTTTTTAATAAGATCCATTTCTCTTTCCACCCTTTTTTTTCTACAACCCCACACATCAACAACAACAACAGCAACCCCCCAACTGTCCTGTGACCCCTCCCCCATCACTGTGTGGTGGCGGTGGTGGTTACGATCCTTCCCGAATCACATCTCCCGGCCGATCCCACACGCGCCCACTACTCTGTGTTGAATTCAGGCGATAGTTTCCCCATTTTCGTGGGAACCGATTGAAAGTAAGTGCGTGGCGTGAGTGCGTGCGTGTGGGGAGAAGAGGCTTTAAGTAGGGGATAGAACGGGAAGCGGAAGGAATGGTTTGACACTAGTGGAAGGGAACGAAGGAAAGGAAGGAAGGAAAGAAGGGGGTAGCGTTAGGTGTGTATGAGACACGAGCAGAAGGACGAAGAGAATCGATTGTTTATAAAAAAAAACTATATATATATATACATATACCTATACATATACATACAAAACACAATGCTATATTTGCTTATAATTATTTTGCTGTAACAATTTTCGAATCAAAGAAGAAAAGAAGAATAACATCTACAACATTGCAATTAAAAAAACTTAAAAATCAGGCTTCTTTTTTTATTTTTGTTTTGTTCGTTTTTTTTCTCCTTTTTCGTTTCATTTCATCATTCGACATCCTTCTTCACCTTGTTTTTTCTTTGGTTGTTATGTTATCTTGTTGTCATCGCTGCGTTTGTGTCCCGTTTGTTGTAATTCTACTTCTACGTCGTTGTTGTCGTTGTTGCTGCCACCTAAGAATACTGCTGCTACTACTACGTCCTTAAAGTTCCACCCGCTCGCTGCCAGGCGGTTGGCTCTCGAGAGCCATCTCTCTTACTCGCCATCAATGTTAAGGAATCCTGGGAGGAACTACTATGAAAAGATGCGCCAAAGCATGAAGGGTAAATATACAATGCGAACTGATTGTTGGAGGAAGATGATCGGGAGGTGAGAAACAAAGATTCAGCGTCCTCAGACTGCGTATATTAAACCGTGTTTCAATCACGGGACTGACAGGAGTATAAATAAGTTCGTGTGATTCTCAGTGCAACCG
>KZ061567.1:428929-468120 GCA_002091835.1 Anopheles maculatus | reverse complement strand
ATCCAGAATGCCGAAAATGAGGTTTATCTTGAGGTTTTTATTAATACAAACAAAGAAGCGGTGGAAATCAATCATTCAACTTAAGAGTTTAGAAATTGCAACCAACAAAACCTACAGTGCTGTAGTTTGTTTTCCCCTTTTTTGAAAGCGAATTTATCTGAATGGGAAAATCGCACAATATGAAATTTTCACACAACACACCAACAACGATGATGGGTAGAGCAAGCTCTCGCGTTGCTTCTTTGGTGCATATGTGCATCCGCGATGCACCGGGCATTTTCCATTCCACACGCATTGTGCGTTTGTTATGCGCACATCAATGTGAGTCACGTATAGAGAGAGAAAGACACCTCCAAACACTTACACAAACATAGTAAAACCAGCCTGCCAGCCGTGATGAGCACCGCAACAAAGGGTCCGTTTGGAACCGCGAAGAAGCAACGCATCGCAGACGGGCGGGGGCTCTACGGTGGGTTTTGTTTGATGTGCGTGCTTTTGTTTGTTCTGCCCCGGAGCCTTGTTTCCAGCGAGCGGTGCGCAAGGTTTTTGTGTGTGCGTGTTGTGTGGGAAACATAAAACGGCCATCATTATTAAACCTCGCCAGGCCAGCCAGCGCCATTAAATCATGCGAAAAGCGAAGGGCTGCTGCCTAACAGCAGTGCTCTCACACACTCTCGCGCTCTCGTGCGTGTGCAAACGACGCAATAAAACACACCGTCTCGATGATTGGGATGTTGCTGCTGCTGCTGCTGCTACACTGCTACTTGAATTTGGCCGAAAAACGTGAGAGATAGTGTGCAAAAGGGAATAATAGGGGTCTACCACCAGATAGATCTATATAGTACGCGTAGTTGGCCACCCTGCGCCTATGTGTATGGGTGAAACACGCTGTCAATATAATAGTACAAGACAATCCCCCGCAACACGATGATAATGATGATGATTATGCCGAGTATATCGTGGCCGAGAAGTTTTCGGGGGCATTATTTTCGTTGTGTTGTGAGCGCTACGTGACTAAACGCATCTAGTCCCGCCACGCACACACACATACTATCACGGGGTTTGGAAGTTTTGTCCCGTGTGTGTATATAGGGGTAACATGATGATGTTTCAAAATGGCTGGTGTCCTCCTCCCTTACGTTTTATGCTATGGTGTGCAAGGTGACGTTTATGTTTCCAGCCGCTTTAGTGTGGTGCGGTTTTTTTGGTAACAGCTTTTCCACTTAAAGACTGTCGTGTTTGTTGCAATTTGCTCCACTAAGCACTCTGGTGTAGTGTGTGGAGTCACACGCGGCAGCATCTTACCCCACCCTTGATGTTTTGATGCTTTTTAATGCGTCATTTGGTTGCGACGTTCATCAGCAAGATTAAACTTGATTGCTGTTTCTGTGAATACACGAGGTGCACACGAAATCAGATGTACGTCATCAGTTTCGCCAGAAGGATTTGGCAAATCTTTGCATAAGATGGAAGTATAAATCTGAAGGTACAATATTGAACCTTAACCTTGCCTGGATTACACGAACGAAGATCCTACAGATAGGAACAGTTTGACGCTATCGATGGCAGTATTTGAGAGAATCCTTTGAAAGGATGATAGACGATGTCAAGACACAAATAACTAAAAAAAAAGCGTTCTAGCTTTGAGTGTGTATGCTTTCAAAATAAATTGAAGTATGGTTTGTTTACTATTACGCTAAGTATGTGAATGCTTTGGCAAATGCCTCGGAAATCGTGGCTGATAGTGGGGTGAATACGTTTAAGCAAAAGCAGACAACATCTTCGCAATGCGCTACTCATCATCTTAACAATCTTTTGGGATAAAAGGATGAACAAAACAGTACAAGAAAAGTTTCTGTAATTAGTGACTGCCGTCGTGTATAGATTTGAATCCCCAGACAATGCGACGAAAACCATTTCAGAAACTGGCGCTTCAATCGTTGGGTTGAGCGAGATTGCTAAGTAAGGGATGTATATTTGTAATAAACGTTTTTTTTACATTTGTGTACATATAACAAACATGCACATGGGTCGTAAACCCGGTTTTACAGAAAGACCAATAAGTTCCAATATTATGGGGGAACTCTGGACTGTAAGATACGTTTAATAAGAGGTTATCGGGAAACGGTTTGTATGGAAATGTTGGTTAGTATATTTTCCTATTTATATCCTTCAAAAAGGGTTCAATTTTTGCCTAACTTCCTCAGTTGATAATACTTGTGAAAGATCCACATAAGCTTTCAAGACTAGTTTCATACCGCGCGCTCTGTGTCATATTGTCGAATTGGTTTGCCATTAGAAGCAAACCCAGCACCAGTAGCATCCTTCAATGATATGCCCATGTCCAAGGCTTGACTTGATTGTATCTTCCTGTAATTATTGTCATGTTGTTGGTTGGTATGTGAGACAACTAACTCTTGAAACCACTAATACGTGAATTCTAGCCAAGTCTCTCCTGGAGTCCTGGAGGGATTCTACAACCTTGAATGATCTGTGATTCAACAAGACAGAAGGAACATTTCTTTCTGTCGCTATTGCTTTAGACAATTTCTTGGACACGTTTCTAGTCTATCAAAGTTTTATTGGAAAATGCTTTGTACGTGTCTTTTTGTACGATAAAGTAAAAAAATATGAACCGGTGCTGGTTGAAGAAATGTGTGTCTAATTTTACGCAAACAAACCAACAAATGCAATATACGGTATGCGCTATTTAACGTGAGATTTAAAGCGGTTGAAATTGAATGTTACCGCTCTAAAGTTTTGATAAGTTAATGAAAAGCTTCAGCAAATTTTCGACCGCTTTTTTCCTTTTTTATTTCATTTTCTTTATTTAACTTGCATTCTCTTCCGCGGGAGTTCTTTTACTAAGATTGTTAGGAAAAAATTGAATTTGCCGCATAGCACCAGATCGAACCAGTTGTGTAATTTAATAATGTAAAACAAACAAACGAAACAGGCAGCGTAAAAGTTAGTAAAACGAACAGGCAATCGCCAATTATTAGAACAAAAGCAAAGGGAACGAAAAAGATACATAAAAAACAAAAGTAAAAAGGTGAAAACAATCGAAAAAACACACAGGGATGCGTTTGTCGTTTGATGCTTCCTCTTACGAGAGGAGTACACGAACCGTGTGGATGTTGTGGTAATGGGTAATGTCCGCTTCCTACGCACACTCAACGGGATATGATCTATGTGGAGCGCTTAACGAATATATTTGAATGTGATAATAAATATTTTTATATCAAACCGAACCAGGTACAAACGACAGAGGGGGGAGGCTTTAACGCGACTGGAAAACGGAAACTGAATTACAAAATAAGAGATAAAAGAGTAAATCGTGCAAATGAACAAGAATCAGCTTTGCTTTTAATATAAGATCCAGTGTTGCACGAGTGCTACAAAAGAAAATCGAGAGTAACAAATCATGGACACATAACAAAACCACAAACACACACAGTTAAGATAATTTCTTAAGTAAGGCCTTTCTTAAAAACATACAAACGAGCGAAAAACATAACAAAACTTTCAGCACAAAAACATATACAAAAGATGGCAAAATAACAACATTAAACAAAACAGGAAACAAATTACATGGAACATAGATCAAAGGAAAAATGAAATGTTTTAGAATCGAAATTTGCTTCTTAGTTTGTCAGGATAAAAACGTAATTTAAAAAAAAAGCTTATCAAAAACAGGAATTTCATAGATTTTTTGTTTTGTTTTATAATTTTTTGAGCGATTTTTAAGTGAATTTGATAAAAAAATGATCATCCTTGCTTTCTTTTGGATTTTACTGAATCTTTAATATATTTTTTACATTTTTTCACATTTTTTTTACATGCGTTATGAAGCAAATTTCGGGTTTTTAACAATATAAAGGCTAGTCTTATCAACAAATCAGTTTCAACATTCAGATAAAAATGAACGCAAAATGCTCTTATGACAGGGTATATAATGTAGCGAAAAACACGTGAAACGCGTGCTTATGATTTTTCCTTTACGAAAAACGTCTCGGCGGCATTCGTCTCCATCTGTAATTGTGATCTAACCATTTGTGCAGGCATGTTCAAAACAACAAGTATGAAACGATTTTAAACTGAAGTGTATCTCCCTTTTTTAACAATCAGATTTACTACCACTAGTCGCAGAGAGAGAGAGAGAGAGTATGTAACCGCGAGTGGAAGAGGTTTTCTCGATAAAACATCGCGGCACCGGTGTGTCCTCTTTTTAAGCTGATACTGTGCTGCGGGAAAGCCTTTTTTATAGGTGGTAAGGTGTGTGTATAAAAAGAGGTACTATCACATTCATAGATATTAACGAAACAATCCATAATAAGGGGGAGCAGAATAAAAAAAATCGATCGACAGACTAAAAATGGGCCACCGACACCACTATCACTATCAGGTGTAACAGTTGCATATTTTGGGGGCCAAACCACACAACAATCGTACAAAAAAGGCTACCAAATGCGCCTGCTTTTTCCTGGTACTCTCGGGGTGGTGTTTCTTCGTTGGATGTGGAGAGATGAAATGGTTCCAATATGTCACCACCGCAATGGGGGAATAACACAGACAGAGGAAAAACAATCATCTCAGACGTCACGAATGCAATGTCCCTGGTGCCAATCGAAACGCGAAACAAAATGGTGAAGAGAAAAACGTTTAAAAACCAAAGTTTTTATCAACACACGTGAAGGCTGTTGCAAATTGGAGATTATACAGGAATTCTTTTAGAAAAGTGTGTGTTGGCATCCTTTACGGGGATGGGTGCTTAAATGGGTGCGGAGGATACACACACGTGCAGAGAATTTCCTTCTCCCATAATCGGTGAACTAACGTATCGAAGAAATCACTTGCCTCATCAATCGTCTAGACTCTTTTTTAGGTAACTCGAGGTTTTGATGGACCTAAAACCCCAGAGAATCGATCAGAACTCTTAAACTTCGTGATTTTCTTTGCAATTAAGTGTGTAACTTGGGGGAAAGAAACGGGTTCGCGTTCATTTCGTTGATCCTTTTGCTGCAAATGTCTAGATGTTAATGTTTTGTTTGTTGCTGCATCTTTCGAGATATTTATGTGAAGAAAAGAAACCCGAAAACAGAACAATACCGAAATCAATAAGACTACAACAACCAACGTACAAATTATAGGTAGTGTATAGCTGGAGGAACTACACTATACAAAGCAAAACAAAACAAAAAAACAGGTTACATCTATCGTAATGTTATGTGGTGAAGATTCACTCTGGGTCCTCTGGGTCGCCACTAGGCCAGAATTGTAAAGTACGTGAGGGGAAGTACAAACGGTTTTGATAGAGAGAACGAGAGAGTATTGAAAGGAACAGGAACTGTTTTGGTCATTTTTTTTGATACATTTACACAACCTAAGAAATACATCAATTATCGGCATGATGTTGTTGTACGTCGCTTCTAAAGGGCATTAATGAGTTAATCATATAACGCTGCTATTACTACAACCGGTGCGCGTTCAACCTCCCACGTTACATTTTTACACTGTACGCGAGATGCATACGACGCAGCGAGAGATCCCGCCTTTACGACCGGACATGAGGCGCCGTTTTGAAAGTTTCCTGTCGACTGTGGTTTAATGTTGTGCCGGTTTTAAGCTGATTGTGGATAGGAGATTGTTTAATGCCACACCGTCATCCAGCAGGCTTCATCCAGGGTGGTAGCCAGAATGTCTCCAGCCTCCAGTAGTACCAGGTTTTGGTCCAAGGATTTTTTGTTTTTGATTTCTTCACTGCTCTCTGCTAACGTTGTTTGATCGTGGGGTTGATCTCACGCCGTTCGGACTCCTTTTTTTTATTGATAACCACCTCTCAGGAGTTGGAGTTGGAAACGGGGGTTTTTGTGCAGCACCACAACCTCGAAAACGGGTTCCGACAACGTTGTTGTTGTGGTTTTTTGTAAGGCACACAGCGGAGAGATGAGGAGATGGAGATGAGGAGAGCAAAACTTGTCCCCGGGCTCGTCGCGGGTGGAGGGTTTCGTGCCACGGCTCTCCCATGGAAAGCCTGTTTTGCTTTCCCCTCCCCAGTCACAACGCCATCAGGGTTGGGAAAGACGTCGCGAGGCCCACACGACAGAGTCCCCATTAAGACTATGAGGCCATGCCGATGGTGTGCGAACAAAAACTGCGAACCGGTTTATTGCTGCTGCTCCTCCGGTGTGTTTTCTTTTATCCGTTTGCCGTGCTCACGAGACGCACCCTGACGTGTGGGGCACAAGGGAACTGGTTTTTGCAATAAGCGCAGCGTCGTACACATTATTTTCGTCTGTTGGTGGGTCGCATATAAGGATATTTTGTAGCACCAGACGGCTATCGCCTACTGATTGCTTCAGCCACAGAGTGCAAGCAGTCTCCCACCCCCCCGGCACCGAAATTGGTGATGGTGGACGCCATTGCAAACCGGTAGCCCTCATTACACGGACATTAAAGTTTGTTCTACGCTTTTTAATACGCGTTCGCGTTCTTTCCACTCTATGCGTGTGCGTGTGTGGGACAGGTGAACAAGTTGTTGGGTTCATTCATGATGAAGAAAACGCGATAACCACCTTCTGGTTGGTCCTGATTCCTAGTAAACATACTCTCGGATTGATCGTATAGTGTATGCACATCATACACGCGTACACCTCACCGTACAAGCAATGTCAGCAAATTAGCATTCAAACATTCGTCCACTAGCACCACATTCATCTGCTAAACCCAGAGGTAAATCGATGAAAAAAATGTACAAATTTTTAACGAAACGAAAACCACAAACACGCAAATTCCCATATACGACGATAAACAAACGCAAACGAACCCTTACGAAAAAAAAGAAAACGGATTTAACAGTTAAACAAAAAGTGTTACTAAACGGTGCAACAATTTACAACATATAGGGAAAAGAAACAAAAGATATATTTTTTTACCGATTAAGATAAGGAAAGTGATAAAACGATCGTAACCCCGATAGTGCGCAAGCAAACAAGAACAAGAACAGCACTTTAATTAACAAACGTACGAACGTGCAAGATCAGCCAACCGAATGTGTTAACATAAGAAGTTAAGAATCACCATCAACCACCAAGAAAGAGAGAGCGTAACAAAGGTAACAAACAAACATACAAAAAAAAAACGATGCAAACAACTGTGATGTGTAATGAAAAAGGATATGGAAACGAAAATCTGAACAACTAATCAGCTTATCCGCGAACAGCTAAAGCTAGTAAGAGAAAGAGATGTTCATCACCACAACAACCAGCACCGCACCAATACAGTTCGTAATGGGAGTCGGAAAACTCGGACTCTCTTCTAGCTCTGAGGTGTGTAAGAAAAGCAATACACACAGACAATGTTAGCGAAGAGCGCGGGTTGAGTTTGTTGTTTTTTCAATTATTAATGAAGCAACAATTGTGTGCGATACGACGATGTGTTACGGTGGTATAACATTATTTAAAGGAGTTTGGTAGTTATTAATTGCTAACCATTGACAGCCGCCGACCCATAGAAAGGAATGTGTAAGGGAGGTTGAAATAGGGCGTGAGATGATGAGCAAAACCGAAACGAAACCGATAATTCCTCGGAACGGACGGAAAAGTGAAACCCCATAAAAGGTTCTGTACAGTTATGTGTATAGAAATGTAAAAAAAACACTAGAGTATAAATATACATTCACTGAATTTGATTGTCGCAGGGAAATGTTGTTGAAGAAATACAGTATATTAGTTCAATTTTGAACTGGGCAAAGCAACTGAAACGCGCACGTATATCGGCATAATCGGCACACGTAGAAACGAAACCAGGAGGTTATCCGGTTATCAGCAAAAAGTGTAACACCTTAAGACGGCAATAAGGAACAAAATTCTCACGTTTTATGTTGGGAAAGTTTAGTTTATGTAGACGAGACAAAAAGATCCTTATAATAATAATACACGTTCGTTAAATGGTTCGATCGAAAACATCATATTAAGCTGTAGTTGTCTTCTCTATTTTCTGTATAGTTTTGCAGTGTAAAACACTAAAATTAAAGTCAATCTCGTCTCAATTTCTAGTTGATTTATTTCAGCGCTGTGTTGTGCATTCTAAGTTCTTAACCAAATCACTTTTCAATCATCACCTATGAAGATAAGTTTCCCGTGACATCTCCTTAGTTCAATAGTACACGAATGAGAGTGTTAGTGTGTTTGCCCAATTTGAAATTGATCTCATAGCGTAACATAAAGACCCAGAAATTTTCCAGTATTGTTTTCACCCTTTTTGTAGCAAAAAAACACGCATAAAAACTGTAAGAAAATCAGTAGTGTCAAGCAGAGAAGCGAAGGAAAGAGAGAAAAAATAAAGAAAAACATCTAATATAAAAAAAAGAATTGTCAAAAGTAGTAAGAAGAATGGCTGTTAAAAACGGAAGAACTGATAAAACAAGAAAATATGTGAATTTGTGTACAAATCTTACAAATGTGAAAAAAACACGATTAAACGGTAATGAAAACATTTTAACTCTCTCTCTCTCACTCCCCCAACACATATACTTGGATGCTCTGTTTAACGCTTAACGTTCACACCCCAGTTGAAATGTGCAAAAGTCGTCAGTCAGGTTTTAAAAGAGATCCTGAAACGAAGCGGAAACAGGAAGAACAGTTGAGTTTTGAGCATTTATATACGTAATGTAAATTTTGTAACATTCTATGAAGCAAACTTTTACCGAATTTTCCTTTCTACGTGCTCTGATCATCGTTTTGACGATCGCGTGTTTACAAGTGTTTTTTTTTGCGTTCTGTTGATGTAAAACGATAGTAGTTGTCGCGCCACTGATTAGTCAACCGTTGTAACTCCATTCTACGGCTGTTTTTTATCAATGGTTAGAGCGTAAAGATCACTGTGGCGTAGGTGGAAAGGGTAAAAGATAAGAAATGCAACACAAGAAACAGCATACCTGAGCCAACATTGATAACAAATTTCTACGAATCAAAGAACTGAAAGATAGAAAGTTTTTACCGATCCTGTGGAAGTGTTTAAAGTTGAAGTGAAAATCACCAAGCTAAGATCCATTATGCGACCCAAATTAGGGGGGAAAATACATCAACAATTTTAGCAACTAAAGCTAAATTACATTATACGAACTGTGTGTAGATTGTTAGCAAAAAGAACAAGCGCTTTGAGGCATTAAATTCTCTCCATCGAACGAACCCCCTGCAAAATATCGTTCACACACTTCTGTAAAGCAAAGCTATTGTGTATAGAGTCACTTATTCTGTCGAATCATGTGCATCGAATGTGTTTTCCTTTTAAGTTCGTTGCTGTTAACAAACCTACCACCAAACTGTATTAATTACTGATGAACTGAACCAACAATCGAGCACAGAAGAGCGTAGAAATAAGGGAGTTTTCTTCTGTAGTACAAAGCTAAAACGAAAATTTGGAAACCATACACATTGGTAAAGTTTAACAGTTTTATATTATTCCTGTACGCATCAATCCACTTGAAACAAAAACAAGAAAACATAAATGTAAAACCCCACTAAAACTCGATCGGAAAGAAAAAAGGGAAAATTGTGTATTAGTAGAAGCATAAAAAACGAAACAAAACATGAAAAATAAAATCAAACACGAAGAAAAGTACCAAAAGAGATAGTGTAGAGTCGGACATACGCAGAAAAGTAAAACCAAACCCTAAATTCTTATATATCGATGTTGAATTGAATGTAACACCTTTACTCTCTCTCTCACACACTCTGAACCACACAAATCACAAAACGAAACGAATTTGTAAAAGGAATAAAATAGATTGGATGTAACAAAATCGATTGAAATATGGATGGTAGAGCGTGTGATGTATGTATATTTATATGTTTCCATTCAAAACTAAACGTAATGCTAAAAACAAAAGTACATAATACATCTCCTGTCTGGCTCTAGTCTCTCTGAACAGAGTTTCCCCAAATTCCCGCGGTAGATCCGGATGTGTAAAAGCTAAATTTAATCCACAAAAAAAAACGCATTGATAAGCAGTTGGTGTAAAAACCGAAGGAAAATACCCAACATATAACTCTTCATACACAAACAAATACCATCGTCATTGCGAAACACAACAAGCTGGAAAAAAGTCATTTTGATTGTTGTATGTCCTGTGCGCCGTACGATGCCCTGTGCGCCAAACGAAATCATGTAATGATGATAATGCACCAATATACGATAATCAATCTCACACACGCTCAGACAAACTCTCATATACATCGTTTACGTTTACCACCCATTCCTAGTACCAGTGATAGCAGTGGCCGCTACGACGAGGCCGAGATATATTCTTCAAGATGTTTGTAAATAAATTGCGGTACCGAGCAGGACGCATAAAACGTATAAATTAAAGACGAATATTATTGCGGAGTACGCAAGCGAAAGATGCATCACGGCATGAAAACATGACGAAGAAATCAGGACACGATTAATGAGTATACATGGATTGGGATATTAAGCTCTTGTTTAATTCAATGTCAAACACACCTTATTAGTTTTGGCAGTATACAACCGAACTGAGTAAATGTGTCATCAATGGGTCAGAGTCAAAGGATTTTATTTTAATCCTGTTTTCAGATATCTTTTCCTTTCTCTTTTATTTTCATTTTTATTTTTGTTTGATAGTAATAGACGAAACCGTTCCTAAAGTACAAGCAGACGAATAAATGATACTGGAAACAAGATCTGTACAAACGCAGTTATCACAGCTAAATGCAACGTTCATAACAAGATCATGAAATACTGTGATAAACACTGCTGCTAAGAATGCAAACCATACTGATTGTGCAAGGGAAACAATTGTTGCTAAAAATGTGCAAGAAAAAGAAAATTAAAGAACAAAAAAAAGGAAAAAAAAACAACACAAAAACACAAACTTTTATCGGGGGAATTAAACTTTCCCAGGAACAGTTTTTGTTTCTCCTTTATTTCGTACTAGGTTTACAAGTTTTCTTACGTTAATGTTTAATTTGAAGAAGTGAAAATGAAAAAGGATGAAAAAGAAAACGAAAAAAAACAACAAAACAATTCAACAACCACTATATGAAGAATGCAGAAACCTACATATAAATATATATTATATAACGAATACAATGAGGTCATTGGCGAGGAGTAAATGAAAAGCAAAAAAAAAAGAACAAAAAACATAACATCCACACAACTCCCACTCCCCTTGCTCCTATAACATAATGAACATAAGCATAAAAATATATATATTAAATGACATATGGAACATGATAATATTTGCAAAAAAACAAAAGAGAAAAAAAACGAACAAAACTAATATTGTACAGAGAGATTACGACGATAAATGATGATATGAAGATGATGATAACGATGATAACGATGATGATGATGGAAAAAATTGACGACGATTATGATGATAATGAAACTACAGCATGCTGGAAAATACAATTGAAAGTAATTAAAACGTATATTATACATAGAAATAATAAAAATCAGCATAAATTTGATGAAAAAATGAACTTTTCTCGTGTGTGTTGCGTTTTTCGATTATGTTATTTGGTACACTTCGTGGACGTGGGGCGTGAAGTTGTTGAGAAACTTTTACTACTTGTTCTATTTCTTCGAGTCTTCTTCACGAGTGTATTACTGGGCTGGTTTGTGGAACGTACGTTCAAAGATATTCGGTGTAAATGTTGAATCAATGTATGGTTTACTCAGTTTGCAATTAGAACTGCGAATAAGGTGTTTATTTAGAAGGTGTTTTTTTTTCCTTTTTCGGTTGAAATTTGGGAAAGTGTGCAAAATCTTATGTTGTTTTTGGTTTGTTTTCACAAATGGTGTTTTGTTTTATCAGTTACAGTTCGTTAGAATCTTTCGACGATATTGTTCCAGTTCTTGGTAAATTTAGCTTTCGTCGACCTTGGCTTGCCATGTCTGATGACCGGCTGTCGGTGACTTCGGGCAGGCAAGTCTGGATTGGGGGTACGGTCTAGTTTAGATTTGAACATAGATTGAATGCGTCAGTAAGTTGAGCGTTAATGTATCGATGATACTTGGTCTAACGATTATTTGATAACGCAATGGCGTAGTGATCTACCCAACCGTCCATTGTTTTTTTTTTTTTGTATCATGTACAGGCAGATGCTGCGTTACCAATTGGGGCTACTATGGTTACTAGTTGCAGATTTGTTCGCTCTTGTGCGAAGCTTGTGCAAAGAAGCTAAAGCTAGTGAGAGACATCTGGGAGGCCGATGGATAACCAACCGGTGTTGTGAGATTGTAAAATCCGTTTATTGGATTTTTCGTAGTTAAACTTTGAAACAGAGGTCAGAGTATTCGCCCAATCTTTGGAGAATATCCAGGACAAGTTAGAATCTTTCGACGATATTGTTCCAGTTCTTGGTAAATTTAGCTTTCGTCGACCTTGGCTTGCCATGTCTGATGACCGGCTGTCGGTGACTTCGGGCAGGCAAGTCTGGATTGGGGGTACGGTCTAGTTTAGATTTGAACATAGATTGAATGCGTCAGTAAGTTGAGCGTTAATGTATCGATGATACTGGTTCTAAAGATTATTTGAAAACGCAATGGCGTAGTGATCTACCGAACCGTCCATTGTTTTTTTTTGTATCATGTACAGGCAGATGCTGCGTTACCAATTGGGGCTACTATGGTTACTAGTTGCAGATTTGTTCGCTCTTGTGCGAAGCTTGTGCAAAGAAGCTAAAGCTAGTGAGAGACATCTGGGAGGCCGATGGATAACCAACCGGTGTTGTGAGATTGTAAAATCCGTTTATTGGATTTTTCGTAGTTAAACTTTGAAACAGAGGTCAGAGTATTCGCCCAATCTTTGGAGAATATCCAGGACAAGATGACAAGATGGCTGAAGCAATCCTCGATACCGCTCACGGTCTAGCGCCGTCGTCTGCCAATATCCCGGCCGTTCTGGTGGACGCATCAACGTCATCGCTCCATCTCAGTTTTGGACAGAGGAGATCTATGTGGATGGCCTAAAAGGACTGTGTTGTCCGGTGCTATTCTCATGACATGACTATCCCACCGGAGCCTGGCGTGCCTAAATCGCTGTACAGCATGACATCGAAAAAGCAACACCTTACATTCTACTGGTGCTTAATGTTTGAATCAAATAAAGATCCCAAAACCCCTGGTGGGAATTCCCAAAAGACATCCCCGTGTATTAAATTAGAACACGGATGATTAGAACACGCATTACAACTAATGAATGTACAAGTGCTGTTACGAATGCAATTCGCAGTACGCTTGTGTACACACATACTCCATGTAAATAAAACATGGCGCACATCTGTATAAACACTACTTACATCTCTATGTTTTCGCAGACAGATTCTAAAACCTGTACCAATCGGATGTAGGTTATATCAATTGTAAAAAGGTTCTTTCGATTGGGGACATTTTTGTGTTTGTATTTTTGTGTTGCTTACGTAACATGTATTCCTTCTTCCTAACCCAAATGTTATGCGCACCACAGGCGATCATCCGGGAGCAGTGTTGGTGTGTTCCCTTCCCAAGATCGAATCGTAAAACTATTGCGTCGTAAACATTTTGGCAAAGATTGGCATCGCAGAAAAACCTGTTCCTGTTGAGAGAATGTGGTCTGCTTTTTTTGTTTTTGGCTCCAGTACCGGTTTGTGGTGGTCACTACCTACCAAAAACCCGAAGAGAGCAATCAAGATGACGCAGAAAAGAATCGCGAGAACGGAGCAGAACGCAAAGCAACATGAAAATAATGTGCAAAACAAAAAACCAGAAAGCCAAAAACTCCATCACACACCTGCTCCAAACCTTGCTGTCGAAGGAAATTATTGACTGTCTTGCTTTGTATTTATTGCAGAAGAATAAAGAGACTCCAGAGACTGTAGAAGGGAAGAACTTCACAGCCGGTGGGGAATTGTTGTTTTCAAACGCGAATTCTTTCTCGGCCTATGCTGGGGGGTAGAGGGTCTTCACGGACACTGGAAAGAACTATCTCACACACACACATCCGTTGGGATATAAACTGCAAAAAAAACTTCAACTCATGCTATAGCCCAGAGAGAATGGTGCTGGTACTCGATGTGCTCAACCAAACATAACCAAAAAGACGGTTGGTACGGTCTTTCGTGTATGTTCGTGGTTCGCTATAACGAAACGAAACATGCATAAATAATTTCACTCTCTTATCATTTTAGGGCCGGTCTGTTTGTTGGAGTTCCCGGGGGTTGCCATTTCTACCAACCGTCTTTTTTCTCCTCGCCTCAGGGTTGCAAAAAATGGTTGGACATGGTCCGTTGCTTGCAGTAACCTTCAACCAAAACAAACCCATAGTTTGGTTGATACGCGGAACACGATGGACAGTTCGATTTGGATGCATGAGAGCTGAAGTTTGTTGTACACACAACACCGGTCGATGGTAGTCGAGTAGTAGTGCCGGGGCCGATTGGGCGATAAGTTTTGGAATTGTATTGCGACCCAACTCCGCAATTGGTAAGGGTTGCTTGGAGTGAATAAATAAATGTGTTTACGCTTCGAGTTGATCCGAAGCAAACAACTGCGGCAGGAGATGCGTTTTTTTCGTTTCGATTCGTCGTTTTGGAGCCGTTGTTTATAGGAACCTGGTAACAACTCCTTGGTAAAAGAAAATTATCTGTAAGTTGTTTCTGCTAGGTTCTAAAAGCGTATATAAAGGCGCACCTCATCATAATCACCAGCATTGTTGACAGAATGCATCGTAAAACGAATTGTGCATTTATAGTAAACAGGTAAAGTCATCATCACGCCACTTTACGGTCATGCTTGCTTTAAAACTGTACTGTAAGCACACTTCCGTAAAATTATTGCGTCTTAGCTGCTGGTGCAAATACACAAACGCACACAGACACGTACTTCGCCATGTTTGCTGATAACGCAGGCCCGCGGCCGCGTATATTGTAAAAGTGTGTCTGGTGTTGTTGTTTGTTTTGGCCATTGCGTTGATAAAAAATTGAAACCGAATCCCCTAGATTCTAATTTGCGTCACCGGGGGCCACATCAGCGAATCTGCCCCCACCCCCACGTTCCATCCTATCAATGGGGTGGTAGCAGCGTGTTGGTGAGTCGCGCGTAACGCGTACGCTGATGTGGCTTATCGCCCAAGGGACAGTTTGTCTCAGTTACCCGACCACGTTACCCTTGTCGACAATCCGTTTGTGTGCAAATACTCAAGCGCGAAGGGCGTCTCTTGAAGTATGGTAGGCGGTGTCTCGAAACCCGGAGCTGTTGATAATGCAATTGCAAAAGTTTGTAGTGCGTTGTTGTTTCTAGATGCAGGGCAAAACGCGTACAAAAGGGACGCGCCGCTAGTCTAGCAAGTGAGAACAAACAAGGTTGGATTATCTGTTGTTCATATGGCCTTTGTTACAGACTTAGTGTTTTAAGTTTAATCGTAGCTTTTATCTGTACCTAACGATGATATCTGCAAGTACTGTAAGGCAAACTGCAGTAGACAAAAAAGTATAAATTTTTTATAGTCTTCTAGAGATTTCTTTTTTTCTTAGGAGACGATCAAACTATAACTTGTATCAACTAAATATCTTAAATGTGGACGAAACACTCTACTGAAGCATGGCTTACATACTAGATTAGGTTAGAAGCAGTCGGAACTACTTGAAAAACAGATCTACACATCTTAGGGACCTCGCTGTCCAAGAGACTTCGTCGTCCATTGGATCTTATCTCCCAACACACCTCCTAGAGATTTTGTTTTTCTTAGGAGACTATCAAATTATAACTTGTATCATTAAATATCTAAAATGTTTAAGAAAAACTCTACTGAAGCATGGGTCACATACTAGAGTAGGTTATAAACTGACGGAACTACTTGAAAAACAGACCTAGTCGTCTTAGGGATCTCGCCGTCCAAGAGTCTTCGTCGTCTATAGGACCTTATCTCCCAAGATACCTGCTAGTCTAAGTGTCGTCGGCGTCTAAGATACTTACGTAAAGTATTCAATAATCTTTCACCAATATATTGGTCACTAGTGGAAAACTTTGGAAGTGGAATTTTTTTTTCATAAATAAAAAATGATTAGATTAAAACGTATTTTGTGTGAGCATAACTTTTTGCCGTAGTCCGGAGAAAAATTTCCTGGTTATCGAGTTTTTCAAGAATTTGTTTTTGGAGCTTGCAATTTATCATTTGGTTGTAACAAAGTTTCAATAACTCTGGTCCTAACAAGGTTCTAGCTACGCAAATTTCAAGTAAAACAACCAGTAGCTGCAACATGATCAACACCGAGTTACACGCATGTCTTTCGAAACAATCGGACCACCCTAGTGCTAGACAACAATTTTCCCTTCAAACATTTGAAAAGTACCTACACTCGAGCGAAATTAATTTTCTTACGCATATCTGTGAGTGTGGAACCCACTTTTACGTACATTTACTCTGCAACCTTGTGTC
The DNA here is from genome assembly GCA_002091835.1 of Anopheles maculatus. Classification (NCBI taxonomy): domain Eukaryota; kingdom Metazoa; phylum Arthropoda; class Insecta; order Diptera; family Culicidae; genus Anopheles; species Anopheles maculatus. Next base: position 451,679 of record KZ061567.1, on the reverse strand, counting down.
ACACGACGCGGACTAGTGTGGGTTTTTTTGTTGCACCTCGTTCACAGCTCAAAACCCTTGAGAGTCTTTTGTTTGCGCTACCAGCAGCCGAGGTCCGAGGTGACACATTTTTGTTTTTGCTTCTTCGCTTACCCTTTTCAACGCCAAAAACCTTGCCCGATGCTCGGCTTGCGTGTGCCCGTTTTAGGGCACACTCCGGTTTGTGTGTATGTTGCGAAGATCTGTTTTCCCTTATCGTTGCGTGAAACAGTCGAAGGCACACAGCAGCGTAAGTAAAAGCGTTCGGGAGCGTTATCAATACTTGAATCGTGTGAGAAACAAAAGTATCTACGCAGCAAGAAATAAGTATTGCTCTGTAAAGACTTCATTTTATCAGTAATATACAAACATCGATCAATCTACGAGAGTTCCAACGGTGCTTAAATGCCCTTTTGAGCGTCATAAAACTGGTGTTGCATGAAGTTTATCCTGATTTCGGGAAACCCCCATATTAAACGGTGTGCCAGAAATGTGCCGGTTGCCATACTGGTGACATTTCGTTCGTTCTGATGACCTACTGTAGCCAAGAACGGAGAGTACCCAAAAAAACAAGAATGTTGACTTCTTCATGGCACATAAAAAACAGGAACGGAAATCCTGAAAGATCACGACGGAAAGGACCTGGGAGGATGACTGGTACCTGACCGTAAAAGGGATTTGTAATTTACATAAGACGCATATTAATGAAAAACTGTTGTGTCTCTGGCCATCTTTTACCTGCCGAGTGTGTGTGTGTTTATTTCCAACTACTTTCCCAAGCTGACCTTTCTTTATTGCTAGTATTTCATCAAAATGATCTTCCTCGGGTTCCTCCCCGTATGAAGACATTACTCGTCCGGCGATAAAACAGCGGTCGTCATGTCGGCCTCTTGCCGTTTGCTGACTGACAGTATAAAGTAACGTTTTTGTTTCCGTTTTCACATTTTAACTATGGTCATGGTGATGGTAGCAATTACTTGTACTTTTCCCTGTTCAATACAGCAGGGGTTATGCATGTTCCGATCGGACACCATAGGACAACGGACAGCCATTTTGGTATGGGGAAATAGAAAAACGGTTAACAATTAAAATGTATATGGTTTTCCTGCTTAGACTTTCGTATTTCAGCTGGTGTGTGGAGCAGCTGTAACTTTTGAAGCGTGTCCTGTAACAGTGGCGCTGTCGTGTATGTCGTTCTACACCATGCTTATGTACCTCAAGAAGTAACTCGCTTATTATCCGGAATAAATTAACCACGTATCATTTTACTAAGTTAACGATATTTAAGGATCTGGTGCTGGCTGACTGGCATCGAACTCTATTCCAGTGAGTCTGAAGCTAAACGAAAAATCAAATAAGATGGCTGGATTAACAACAGTCAAGTTCATTGCAACACCGATACCACCAAAAGAGAGTCCCTACACCCATACATCCGATCGAACGTTGTCGAATAGGCAACAAGGATAGTTGGGACTTCCGAAGTTCTCCGGCTGCCTCTGACACAAACACAAATGCTTCACACAAGCGCATACAAGAACCTGAAGGGAACCTTCCTTCTTTTATATTCCCCGAACCCAAAAAAATTGATGTTTCCTGGGCTCGTTTTTCCCTCAACGTACCAGCTTTTTTGGTTGTTGTGTGCCTTCCGTTAATTACTGGCGCGGCACGACGCCTGCATATACGTGTCATGCATGTCCGCGGTTCAATTGTAATAGTGCAGCAGGAAAAGGGCGAGCAAATGGGGGAAAAAAGTGGTCAATTTCCAGAACCGACGAGGGCGCGCCATTTCATCACGGTTCACTGCTCGTTTCAATTTATGTGGTGTGTGTGTATGCGTGTTACACTTTTCATTTCTTTATGAGTTCCAAACGGCATTCATTAAAAGTTGTCTGTTTTCGCTGGCTTGTTCGCTACGCAAGTCTGTATGCAAACAAATCTTGGTACGGATAAAAATGCATTCCAGCTATTTTAACTTTGTACTCACAGCGCATCGCGGCAAGAAGCCATTTAGGTGATGGTGTGATGGCTACACTCTTTACACAACACTCCATTCTCATTTCGGTCCAATTTCTTTAGGCTCACGATTCCAAAGTTGTAGGCGTGTGAACGTACACACGGGAAAGTCTGGATGGATATCGTCCATTTGCTCTCGGTGGCAAGCTTAAACGATACGATCATTCGTTTTTTTTTTCGTTTCGTTTCGTTTTATTCCCGCGGGAGAGTCACTTTCGCCATCGGGATGCAGGGACACACGCTGTAAAAGGGCTTCATTGAGCCATGGGAACCGTGGTAAAAATCCTTCCCATCGTGTGGCTAGGGTGCACGCTGCTGTTTCGTCACAGCGGTGCTACAGATTTTTAACGGCACGAAGAATGATGCATCGGGAGAGTAATTGAATTTAGTGTATGTTGGTGTGCATTTTCTGTTTGTTTAATTATATACGTTTTACTAATATTTTTCATGTATCGTACAAATACTTCCAACGCGTTTTTTTGAAGCAAGATACCTTTTATGTCACCTCTCACATAACCTCCTTTCACAGCTGTAACAAAAAAGTACTCGCTGTACAGCGACAGCACGTTCAACAATGTCCCACATAGGGCATCATTACTTCCACCGATGATTTATGAAATGCACGACACGGCCGCGATGCATTTCACGCCTCGTATGTTACTGCAAAACCTCACAAAACTTCATGCCACGATAGTAAGCAACCACAACACACCGTACAATGGTACGGCGACCGTTTCTTCTTGCGCTCCTCCATTGTCGACGCGTCTCGGACAGTTTTATCGTGTCGAAGTGATTGAGAATGGAATTGCGGTCGCGCGAAGCTTATTGATGGTCATTGCATCATCACCATTAGCATAGTGCGGCAGACAAATGGCCGACAAACGGAAAGGAACTGCCGAAGATTTTGAAGGTTGTGTTTGATGGCAGATTAATTGTTTGGCGTGGCGAGCATCCATAGCTTAGTTGGCTGAGGAACGACGAATTTGTGCTTCGTTTTCTTGATGTGTTGAATGTATTGTTTAGCAGATTATTACGAGAAACCCACCTTAATTAACGATAGACGACCATATCGGGAAGCGTTACACAAGAAGTTCTCAATATCATTCATTTGAGAACGCCATTTTATTGTACAACAAGTCTTCTAGAACGCATACCTCTTGTCACATTACATTCACCGTACACATTTCCCGTCATTTTATTTATATTCTAAAACGCAGCACCCGATAAGCAGTTACAACAGCATGACCGAGGGAACTCTAATTTAAGCGACCCTCCTAGCACAGCAGTCTCTATGCTGTGCGCCGTCGCTGACGATCGTATGCGGGCCCTTCAGATCCTTTAAGGTTTTAGAAAACCGTTGAATGGGAAAGGTCCGTTTTATCGGTTTCTGGGTTTCTGTTGGGGTGCACGTAACCGTTGCAACTGCGACTACGACTGTGCCGAGGGGTGCATAGAAATAGATTGCCCTCGCCCTGCCGAATGTGATATCAGGCGCGACGGTGTGTAAAGAGATCCTTGTCGAATGTCCGCCGGATGTGTGTCCTGACCGGATTGGGTGCCTGTTTTAGTCCGTTCCTTAAGCACACCCTCATAAATTGATGTGTCCCTCGCGTCGTCATCGGTTTGCACACGATTGTGTACTTGATTGATTGAACAGCCTTTCCAGTGGTGAAACGAATGTTGAGCAGCAGCTGTACATAAGCTGTGCAGCCGTGAACGACATTGATAAGCTCGCGTCGTTCTGTATTTGGCAAATAATTAGCGGATAGGAAGAGGTGAGTTTGTCTGAATCCTTCGTCCTATGATGGCGGAACACAGAGCAGCGGGAACTCTTTTTGTTCCAATCTGGTCTGAGGTTTCTTGTTCGAAATCCCTAGAGAAGGGGTTTTTGGAATCACATTAGCTCATCAGACACTGGCCCAAGGGGTTAGATAGTTCACACGCAGCGCTAGCGCATGTGTGTCACCAAAGGGTGGATGTAGATTGTTGCCAACTGTGCATTCAAAATGGTGTGTGTGATGAAGGTTATTTATGGTTTAAATTTATCAGTTCTATTATTTGACGTATATTTTAAGTTTGTTAATCTACAGCACTTTTCCTAACAGTTTTGAATTATTACACCAAGTTTACGTCGGAAGTAGTGGTAGGTGTAGTTAATTCTGAATATTAATGGATCCTCTCACAGCAAGGAAATGTATCCGTAAATAGAAATGGTTCAAATCAAAACATCCGAAAGTAATGGACACCATTTTTCCAAACGCCCAGGGTGTGACCTTGGCCGTCAAAAGTTTGGTACGGTGGAATGGAGCAAAATCCATTAAATTTGTTCCTGTTCGCCGAAGCGACACTACTGGCCATCAGTTAGGAAAAAAGGTGGTGTAAACGGCTCCCGCTGGGAACACTCCCGTGGGCCGACATCAATAGGAAAATCACTCTTCAGCTTATTCCACATTTCCTGTCCGTTGCCAGCCTCTAAGGCAAACCTTAAATTAGACAACGAACAACGAACCATCAACACCGACGTTCTTCATAAGCCCTTCACAAAAGCACCGTCGTGGCAGCAATGAAACTCTAGGGTTCTCGCTACGTCAAGGTGTTCCCCCGCGTACTACAGAGAACCTTCGTTATGTCTTAAGAGTTTGTAGCATTCCATTCCGATTTTCCGGGACGAAGGATGGGGGCCGAGTGTGAGCTATTGCCGGGGCACGACACGACTTTCCGAAAGCTCCAATCTCGGTGGGTGTACAAAAGATTCAGAGCTACAATTCACCACGAAACCGTTCTGGAAAACAAGGTTCTAGCGCGCTGTTTGCCGAACAAGCTTTCCCTATCTGCTTAAGGAGTGGTTCGTATGTTTTTTCCGTGTTTGGAGGCTCAGTTGAAGGCTTTAACACGAAGGTGTGAACATGTGAAAAAGGGCTTTGGTAGTAATAGTAAATTATTCAGCCGAAGAGCTAGCTGTGTACCTTGGCTGGGAAGTATTAAAAAAGTAGTAAATCGATGAAGTTTTTCATAGGCTGAGAAGAAGTGTACGCAAACTCCCTGCCAGTAATGGACGCTCTCTCGCTCTCGTCAACTTGCTCTAGTCTTCTTTCATTGTAAACATCGAAGGCTCTAAAAATACGCGCTTCACTAGCCGCTACACGCTGATGTGTGTTTCGATTTTGGAGCCACCGGACCGAGGTTTCGGCTTCGCTTAGCTACCTATCCCAACCCCAACTATTGCCACTAACGGCGCCTATTGCGTCTTCGATGGCCTTCGAGAGTGCCCCGAGCGTCGCGTGGGCAGTCAACCATTATCCGCCCACCGCGACGTGGATGAATCATCCGAAAATCCGAGAGGCCTTTTCGATAGCCTTTGTAGAGAGGTGTGTAGCGCTCTACGCGTGAGTCGTGTGCGTAAGCTTTGGCGAGCCTCGTTCGTAACTTTGAAGCCTCACCAATTTAAAGCTGTGTGGTGTACGTGTAGTTGTTTGACGATGATCCTGATGTCTCGTGATCTCTTCTTCTCCATCAAGGAAGTTGTGAACGAGCGCGCTGCAACCACGAATAGCACGATCACAATCTGCACGATGGTGAGTCATCGCGGCCCTGTTCAGCTGCAGTTGAGGTTTCGCAATCACTGAGCTGTGTTTTATTTCATTTCCTTCCAGTCGAAAGGTGATCCTACCGGGTCAGGTAGATGGGAAATGATCCATGCGAATGACGTAGGTCGGTCGGAAACAAACAACCGTCAGCAGCGTCATTATATGATCATCGTTTTAGTAATAGCATAACCGGTTTTAAAACTCTACCAATTACAAATGTGTATGTGGTGGCGCTACAGCAAAAATAGTGAGTGCTCCAATCCTTTCCAATGCATCGAATTATAAGCGATTTTGAGTTCCGATCAGAGAATTGCACTTTTTATGAGATTCTATTCACCTTTCTGCCCCCCCAAGATATTAGCAATAATGTAAGCATATAAATTACGCTCATAAAATCGATCTCATTGCTTTCTTAATGCCTTTTCAGGCGGGGAGAGTCTTGATCGAAACTGCATCGATTTGCATACGCTCATATACCCTACCGCCGATCGATCGATCGCTGATGCTGACGCATAATCTTTTTTCATCTCGCTTGCGCGATGGTACAGCGCTGGGAAGAAGAAACCACGCAGCAAAAAACAATGCATTCGTTAAACCACACAAAACCAGAAATGGGTAAGTCATCATGATGATGAGAAGGAAGTGGAAAACCGTCAGACGTCGGGTACTTTTTCCCCACTCTTGCTCGCGCTTACCAAGAAAACTGCGCGCGTACCAGGAAGAAGGGCCGAGAGAGACACCACCCTGTGGCCCTTGAGCGACCAGGGTCCCAAATGACAGGAAACTCGTAATGGTCATTAAAGTAAATATGTTAAGCAAACACGTACCCCACACATATGTGTTGCACTCTTACCGAGACCTCGAACCGGCAGCAAAAAAACGCACCGAGAGAACCATTTCTCCGGAACGTAACGAACACTTGGAACACACTTTTTCGCGCCCCGTTCGATGTGTTTGTGGTTCGTACCCGTTTGGTGGCGGCGGTGCACTTTTCTTTGGTTGTGGAGTACCGCTTAAGTGTGGCAGCGCCTTTATACTGAGGTTGGTGGAAAGGAAGTAAATGGTAAAAGCTTAAAACACTACTAAAGCAACAATGGTGGCTGTATATTGGTGCGAGCGTTTGGAGCCAGCTGAAGCTGAAAGATGCTGCGGTTTCCGTCGAGGGTTATACTGCTGCGGGTGGTTGAATTTGTCTTGCCTAAAATGGCACCGAGATGCACAAAAAATTGCCACTTTCTTTTCTCTTCACACACACGCAGGCACTTGGATGTCGCGGATGGTGGTGTAAGCTCTGTGTGGTGCACGGCAATGTTCGCTTTAGTGGCGCTATACGTACGCGACAACGTCATGGTCGCCTGAACTTTGCTGGTCAAGCAAAATAGCAAGCAAATTAAACATATAACCCTCGGTGCTTTCAGGGGGGAGAAAGGGATTAATTCATGCTCGGAAGGGAGCACACGGGGTACGGGGGTACTAGGGAGGAGCGGAGATGCAAGAGATCACGAGATCTGTTTGTTGTGTTTGGCCAGTGGATGGGAAGGTTGGTGTTATTTATGAAACACAGGCAGCAGCAGCAGCTCATTTGCATGGTCGTGCAAATTAGTTTTGGAGACGAGGACCGATTCTTCGAACCTTCATCATTGGTTTTGTTTGTCCGCCCTGGACAGAACGCCATTCGAGGCTTTGGGAAATGTTGGGTCTCTCTCTCTTGCTTGCTCTTGTCGGGCTATGGGCAACTGTTTGTTATTCAACAGAAACGAAGGATTTGTTTTGAACCTTCGCTTGCACGATGACGCTGACGTCGGTGACAGTCTTATCCAGCAATTTCTCTCAGAGTTCCGAGTCTGTTATACTACAGCGTCTAATAATAGCCAGCTTTATGCTCAAGTTTTGGGTACAATCGCCCCAAAATGTTAAACCTTTTTTCAAACCCTCGAAAAAAAATGATAGAAAATCACTTTTTTATGTCCGTTTAGTTCGCGCTCAGGGTGTTACCGCAGTTTCTCCAATTAGACCATATAAGGCACCTTCTGTCTGTGGTGTGTGGCGAAAGGATATTGTGGTGGAGAGAAATGGTTGTGTGAAACCGCGTAGTGGAAAAGAGTGATTGATTTCATATCCGCGTGAAAGGAGGATTTTGTGTGTGTGTGTGTGTGTGTTTTTTTTTACGCCAGTTCGATACCCTTTTACACCATCATCATGTCTTGGATGACATCATCAGTGTTCGGAAGCGTGTCCTTCTTTGGATGTTTTTATGGCAATTTGGTTTTAATTTTGGTTTCTTCTTTGTTTGCAAGCCAAACAAAACAATTTTCAATGTGTTTTTGGTACTTAAAAATCGCTTTAGCTATTTATTTTTTTCATCTCTTTTAGACTTGTTTTTTGGGTAATTATTTTTTTTCTTTTCTAGCTATGTTTCTCATTTTTTCCATTTTATTTTGTTTTGTTTCTGTTTTTTCCTGATTTTTAAACAAAAATTGATACACGATATCACTTACACAATTTATTTGTTTTTGTTTTATTGTTATCTTATCTCACAGCTACGTTTGTTAGTTACTATGTGTATTTTGTTGCTTGCTTGTTCAATTATCCTTTTTTTTTCTAATTCCCATTTTTCCCAAGTAGTTAAACAAAAATGAAACTTAAAAACTTTTTTCTAAATTAAATTATTGTGATTTTAATTATATGATTTATAATTAAATTTAACTTTATTGTTGTATATGTTTATCATGTATTTCACCGCAACGGTAGTTAATTGGTCTGTTCCCATGTTTGCTTAATTCTATTTTCTTTTCTTTTTTGTTATTTTGTTACATTGTACATGAATTTTTCGTTCTAATGAGATTATATTCTATTTTTGGGCTCGCAACCTTCTACAATCACTTACACAAACATTCAAAATTGTTCATCGTTCTTCCCTTTTATTTTTCGTTGTTGTGATTGTTACGCTTAACGAATGTTATTTAATCAAACGATGTAAACAGATTCGTCAGCTTAATCAATTGTACGTTTTCCAACTACTATGCGCGAGGTCACCCTCGAATGTTAATTGCTTGAATGTTGCCGATGGAAAACATATTTTTAGCTTTATTAAATGATTCGATACGCATGATTCGGTGGGGGGTTTTGTTTTGTCTGGTGCTAAAGCAACACAAAGCAACAAATGGGAAGTAGTATGGGTGTGTTAAGAGGTTCGACAAAATCAGTTTTGTACGGTTTATTACACTGTTTGGAGCAAGAGACCTTGTCATATCCATCGTTCTTGTCTAAGTGTGCAAGTATTTCTTTCTAAAGTAGAAGTTTTAAAAATATAGTTATTTGCTTATGTAAAATTTAACTTAAAATTAATAAATATTAATCTAAATTGGTTTTACAATTGCAGATATTAATCCACCGAGATCTCTCACCGAGAGAATTGCAAAACAACAAAGGTAAGCAATACTTTTGGAGCTGCTTTACTGTTTATAACAACGTTACCCAAAATGTGTGGCTTAAAATAAGCAAAATGCACAACCCCGCCGGGACAAGAGACACCGAAGTAGAAGGACCGAAACATAACGGGAAGGTTTATTTTTTTCTTATTTGCTTTGACTAACTTTATCTTGCTGCTGGCCCCTGATACGGTATCCTGTGTACCCCACCAAGTGATGCCAACGAGATATACACAGCCCCCATGCTAGCGCTCTAGCATGTGTCTGCCGTCGAAATCAATCAACTTCCTCAATCAAGCGAGCAATTTCCTCGTGAAACGATGTGCCCGGTACACAACCGGGGCGCCTCACAACCACCACGACGCTTTCAACCATTTTATGCTGTACAGCGCTGCTTTTGAGGTTGAAATTCGAGTCGAGGAGATGGCTTCAAGTATCGTGTTGAAGCATGTTTGGCATGTTTTGGTGGTTTGGACGACCATTTTCTCTCTAAAGCGTTTTTATTGAATCGAATAATTTTGAGGAAGTGTTTTATTATTCTAATTTTCCTATTAAAACTACACAATTCTATTCTCTTCATGTTATTAAAACGGGTGTTGATGTTCTTGAGCTTTGTAATGAACCTTCACCACCAGCATGATATCAAACCGGAACGATGATGCATTAAACTTAATTGTTTCTTTGTTGGTTTTCCAATGGCTTGGCCGCGTTTGGTGTTCTTATCAAAAGTGCTAAAAAGAAAAACCACAATTTAAAATGTAAGTCGCGTAAATATCGCGCTCCCGTTTTCTTTTTTTTGCATGCCACCACACCGCCCCAAGAGTGTTGGGCATGGTGTGTTTTGTTTTTAACTATCACAACTATTTTGTATTCTAGCGCAGCTAGGCACCATCGTTCAGTTGGTACGCTTGGTCGATACGAAACGTCATGTACGCTGCTAGTGCTTCGTGCGCTCTGTTGTCTTATCAATGACATACTAATGATAAGCATTGCGGAAACGCAGGGGCAAAGGATTTTTAATGTTTTCCATTGCCCTAGCTGTAGCTGTCTATCGGGCGCTTCGGCCGGTCGTTACTATGTACAAACATTTCGTGTCGTCGGACCCATTCTCCCGCTGGTTGGAAAGTTTTGCGCTGTGTTCCACAATAGCCCAAGTTCTATGGCGGAGCTGTCGGACAATTGGGTGTACGGCCAGGGTACATTATTAGCACAATAAAGGAAACATAATCTCACTCGATCGTGCGCCGGGCTTGGTATTTAAATCGAGTTTCACTGCATCTCGATCGTTTGCATCCTTTACGCAAGCCTCTGCTCCACCGGCGTTGCCAGTTGGAACCGTATCGCGTCCCGAATCGGTTCCATTGTTTTGCTTAGGCGATCTCTGCATACTCCCCACCCCCTCCACCTGTGTGTGTGTGTGCATGTGGCGGCCATTGTTGTGTACCCATTTGGGGAGGGAAACCGTCTGCCATTTCTCAAGAGGCGTCTATAAACGAGTCGCGCGGCCGGAACGATTAGTGTGGGCGGTTTGATTGTTTTGCTTTGATTTCTGCCCTGTTTTGCCTTTCACCTCTTACTTGCTGGCTTTTTTTTTGCTGTGTTGTTGAGTATTGTTGTGTTGTGGAGTGGCCGTCGGTTTATGCTGTTTGGTTTTTGGTCCAAACAATTGGGACGAATCGGTTTCTGGGATTGGTTGAGCGTTTGAAAATTTCAACTATAGTAACGGCGGTACTACGGGAAGCATGCTTGTAAACAAATACAGAAAGAGTTTACCAAAGCGAACTGGTCTTGTAACATTTTATTTCGGGTTTAACTATTGAAACTGATGTGGTACAAAGTACGGAGCTTTGTGTGTGTTTTTATGTCTTTTATATTCTTTTCTCTCATATTGTTTTTAATAGAAAAGAAGTTTCTGTTTATAAAAAAAGCCTTAACTTCTTTAAACAATGTTTTTATGTTAAGGTTCTGCTTGCTTTGCTGCTGACTTTATTGATTTTATTGATTTAATTTTTGTTCTTTTTCTTACATAATCCTTATTAGTATAATTTGTAAAATGTTTGATTATTTGTTGTTGTTGTGATTGCTTTTTTATTTGTTTTCGTATTCGTATTATTTTATTGTTTCTTTACTTATGTATGTTTTTGTTTTATAATTTAATGTTTTTTTCATATTTTTTTTACGTCTTCACTTTTTATCATGAAGTATTCGTTCTTAGTTATTTTGTTTTACTGTTTATATTTTGGCTTCTTCTTCTAAGCTACATCCTTTAATTGTTTCTGTTTTTGCTAGGATTCAGTAAATTCACTTATCACATTTGTTGCTTTACTTTAATATCATGTTACTTTCCGATTTACTGCTTTAATTTTTTTCGTTTTTTTTGTTCCTATTAATATACATGTTTTAATGTGTCATTGATAACTGGTTTGTTTTGCTGAATTTTTGTTATTTTATTTATTTTTTTAATTTTTTTTCTGATCGCAGTTTGATTCAGCTTGATTGAGTTTTTTTTTTCATATTTGATTTAATTTTTTATTTACTTCTGTTGAAGAAAAACACCTTGAACTCTTGAAGTCTAACTATTTTACAAACATTTCATATTACTCTTTTTTTACCATCAAATGGATAAAATAGTTATAAATTATTTCTCCCTAATATTCTTCGCGTTTTTATCATTTCCATTGCTAAGAAGGTCCTACACTTAATGCCCTCGTTTTTGTTTTTGTTCGTTTTATTCAGTCAATTGTTTCGTACTGCTGGGGGGGGGAGATCTGTCTGTCACGTCACGTTGTACAGATGGCGTATTAAAAGCATATCGAGCCCAGCGGTAGTGTTTCGCCGTCATGTAGAGCAATGAACCATGGGCGTCCGTCACGATCTCGATGTCCGAATAATTTCGTCGAGTGTTGGTAGGAGGTCATTTTCCACGGACAAAGAGAAGGCAGAGAGCGGGAAAGAGGGGTGAGGGGAGGAGGCGAGTGAAAGAGGGGTCCATTCTACTAAATCACGGTCAACGGCAAGCTGCTGGCAATCGTAAAACCATTATACGGCCATGCTGAGGGAAGTTTTATGTGCGATCCCTTTTTCGCTTCTAATCGATACTTTCATGGACGGACGATGCGCGCACCAAAAAATGATCCATTGTTTGCTGTGCGTGTGTGTGTGTGCCTGTGTAGAACTACCGAAATCTATACAGCCCCCGAAGTATTATCTTAAAACACTTTTGCAGCACTTTACTTAAATGATTGTAATAAATAATGAACGAGGTCGCCTAAAAGTGCTTGAAATAATCGGACCGGACCGAATCCCTCTCTCGAACGAACGCCGGTCCCAAATTTCTTTATTCATCGGGGCGCTCACCACTGACGGTAGAGGAGGCTGGTTGTTTGTGGCATGCATCTAACGTTTGCAACACACGGTGGCACGTTGCCAATAAACGTTTGAAAACAGTTCACACCTTTTTCTTACCTGCGGGCTTTGACCGGCGACTTCCAACGCGTCGACATCTCGCAACCGTTTCACCTTTTTCCAGTCCGTCGTGACTGGCACCGCCACCAGCTCGGTGGAGGAGTATGTCAGGGTAGAGCGAGGGAGGGCGAGAGAGATCCAAACGAAAGGTTTAAACCTTACCACTCGAACCAATCTATTTCGGACCAGTTCGGATCGGCGAAAGGATTGCAATGGCCAGCCTCCCCAGCACACGGACCACTTCACCCTCCACTTCTACAACGGAATGGGTTGGCCATCGTAACGAATCCGGTTTGGTTAGTTTTCGGATTTGTATCGACCACGGTAATGCGGTGTGGCATGGTCCCACTGCACATGGCCTGCCCATAGATTCGAAAGGCACCACGAATGATATGGTTGCGCTGCCGAAGCTCGTGCGCTTCGATTTGGCTTTTTCTCGGGTGAAGATTTTTGCCTCAAAGTCCATCACGACGCGGCGCAAGAAAGGATGATGATGATGATGGGTGCTTACGGGCGCCCATCATGGGCTGTGTCTATTGAGGACATTGGGTGATACGTTTCGAGATTAGCGACAGAAACCGAGTGAGAGAAAACGCCAAAGCAGGCAAATGTCTAACTAACCGACTCACTGGGGGTTGGTACAGTTGATGTTTGGAATGGATCGACGGAGTGCAGTGTGTGTAGTGAGTTTGATTTGTTGTAGTGCAGCCGATTGATTTGGATTTCAGAAAGTACAGAAAGAACTGTGCTGTGCAGCTAGATTAGATAGAGGAGCCGAGCGAGGGTTCAGTGACCGATGGTTGTTCGAGTTGGAGTACGAGCAAACAGTTTTCCTTTCGCTGTTTTGTTTGCAACCGAGATCGAGTTGAAGTAAAGGTTTGATGTAACAGCAGACTGCACTATTTTATACTTTCTTATCAAGCAAATGCAGCGAGTCAATGGTTGATAAGGGGAATATAAAAAAAAGGCAGCATTGTATAACTAGTTTGATGAGGGCACAGTGATTTATTTATATGACAAGATAACCGTGGGAACAACATAAATTGAGTTTACAGCAGTAACCAAAACACCTCTCAAAACCTTTCTTGTCTATTTAAGAATGGTTTTTCATTCGATGGTCCTGTGCCCTAGAGATCTAGTCAACTGTTTATTGTGTTTTGTATCATGTCTGGTATTACATGCACCGACGATGTATGACTAAGTTATTGGTTGATACGAAACAGCCAAGGTCTATGACAAAAACAGTCAGAGAACTGCAATAGAAAAAGCTTTGTTCGTTTTATGAAATTTATTACAACTCCTGAGATCCAGAGGACTCCAACAACGCACGAAATGCGCCATATATCGCACACTGATACGCCAATGCACTTGCCATTTTCGAGCGGCGGGTGCTGCGGACTATCTTTGGCGGTGTGTGCAAGTAGGGCATGTGGAGAAGGAGAATGAACCACTAAGTAGCTGATCTGTTTGACGATGCAGACATCCTGACGGTTGCCAAAGCTACCCAAGGATATGCTGGTTGGGGCAAGTGATGAGGATGCCGGACTCATGCCCTGCCAGGAAGATGCTCACCAGCGACCTGTTCGGCGCGAGGCGTAAAGAAGCACAGCAAACTCGTTGGCTGGATTGTGTGGAGTCAGACCTGAGGTATATCGGATGCAGCACCTTCCAGATGCATTTTCCTGGAGAACGATTGGACATTAGGCCATGTCTATTAGACGCGCTCCTTAGTAGCAGGCCAAGAAAGAAGAAGAATATTTCATGAGAAGTTCATGAAGAAAATTGAAACTTTATGGCCTAGAAGCACCCATCTTAATGGTTGAGTATATCCAACTTTCTTGGTGGACATACTCGCCATCGTGCATTTCACAATCTGCTAGAAGGATCGAGGAGATTTTCTAGGATGCGTATCGGAGGACCTTACTCATATATAAAATGCCAAGAAGGAAGATTAATAGATTGTTGATGCCTCTAAAGCTGAGCTGTATGGGCGTTAAGGTGATCTCACCATCGTACAGCGAATTACGCTCGTCAGGCTCCGGTAGACTGGTCATGGCTGAGAATGGCACCAGACGACCCAGCCCGTAAAGTCCTTTTAGGCCGTCCATATGGACAGAGGAGGCGTGGTAGGCCCAAACTGAGATGGAGTGATGCCGTTGATACGTCGGCCAGAACGGCCGGGATATTGAGGATCGAGCGGTATCGAGGATTGCTGCAGCAGCTCAAGACCGCGAAACGGTTGTAGTGCCTGATTAGTAAGGAAGTAAAGCCTCAAAAGGTCTGAAAAAAAATTTTTTTTAATTAAATATGGCAACGGTTTCTGCTGGCGCTGCCGAAGGGTCGTTCCGGAAATTGTAGAATCTAGAGCGTTGATTTCCTTAGTGTTTTTCATGCATTCATCAAGAGAAATAAAATGCATAAAACCAGACTCTAGTGGTAATAAAGTAGTACAATAACATAAACTAAAAGTAAGTTATTTTAAATGACATACAAATTAATATGCAAAGGTTAGCCACAAACAAGTTCAGTTCAATACAAATCCTACCAGGCCTGGGATCCCAGACCACATACAATACGACAACTCCGGCATACGAATGCATTTACCTGGCCAGCTGGCAAATTTCGTGCACTGTGTTGTTGTAGTTTCGTAACCTGCAATTACGTTGCCAGCGGCCAGTGAGATTAGGGAAAACGAGCAGACCCAAATTGTGTGGCGGCCAGAAACTGGTGCGTATTATCTCTCCGGGAAGCGAGAGTATGTACTTCGGGCGGAAAAGCGCCAACTGCAGAACTGCTCACTGACACACACACACACAACCACGCTGACCCGGTTTGCCATCCCCGGGCGGAGGTTGGGGTGGTAATGAGTGGCCAATTTTGCACCGCCAATTGCAATCGACTCCTAATTCGCTAACCGATCGTGTGTACGTTTCGTATGCGAGGTTCGCAAAAGAGAGTCTGGGTTTTCGTCGCTTCCCAAAAGAAGTAAATAGTGCTTTGCTGGTTGTGTGTCGGAGAGGGATCGTCGGTTAGATAGACCGTTTTCGATAAATTAACTTGATTGCGGTGGGTGCGCGATTGCTTACCGACCACGGCACACTGCGGCCAGATGGTCGATAAGAGAGAGAGAGAGAGACACACACAGACCACTCGGACGGGGTAACGATCCTATTTGCAATGACTCGCTGTTGCAGGCACATGGAAAGTGAAATTATTCAGCTTCTCAAAAATTACCACGAATGCCCAAAAGGATCGGAAACGGAAACCGAAACGGTGAGCGAAAGGGATTTACTTCGACGAGAAGGTAGTAGGTGTCGGATTCAGACCTTTTCCTGCCAATGCGGTCAGCTTTCCAAAGGGACGTTGACATGGAAAGCTTTACCGCAGATTTGCCAGCCTAATGGGGATAAAAGGCAACGGTCTCGGGACTTTTAGTGGAGAAAGCAACATAAAGAGAGAGAGAGAGAAAGAGAGAGAGATTGCGTTGCATAATATTTAATGCATTTCATGAGCTAGTTTGCTCGGTACAACTGAGGTTTGTTGTGGTTTTCAGCATTAAGTTAAGTTTTATTTAGTTTTTATTACGCTTTTTGCATTAATTTTTATCACATATTTTAATTTAGTTGATTAAATAGCAACTTCGAATTTTATCTTTCGTTGTTTGCTTTTTCACTCATTTGTCAAATTAATTTTTCATCCATCATTCTGTGCTCCTGTTATTTTATATATTGTTCCAACTGTACAACAGATAGTTGTAAAATATCCGAAAGGGTTCAGAAACGTTAAGTCTCCAGATCCTCAAATCATGCCGCAAATCTTGGAAAAGTTCGCAGAACAGTAGCTATACGCTTACTATCATCTATCCTGGGTGAAATAACAAGGCGCAGTAAGCATCTTTTGGAATTCTGGTCCAGCTTTTCATGCTCTCTTTTATATCTGAAACTTCGAGATCAATTTTCAAAATTAATCCAATTTTAATTGTTGTGTAGATAGGAAATCATCCAAAAATTCATCCATTTTAGGCTAAATGTCACAAGCGATAACGATTTAGAGATACGCGCATAGAAACTACATAGAACATGTGTACTTCTAATAGCCGCGTACGCCGCTAATTGATGGACTCTGTTAAAATTTGATAAAATATTTTTATTAGTATAACTTCATCATAAGCTCAGAGGGACTTTTTGTCTCGTATATGAGGAAGGGCATTGGTAAAGCTATTTCAATTACATCCTCAAAGCGTAATACGAAGCTTTTACTATTATTTGGCGAATCAGCGACTCTGTAGACTGCAGTTACAACTTTGATATCTCGTCCGAGCGATCGGGAATGGCCAGCATCGAGCATTTCTGCAGACCTGAGCCCGCTGTGTATCATGTCACAGTGTCACCTGATCGGACGCAAGTTTATTTTTAATTTAAAAGCAAATAGAACCTTCACACACTTGTTCGCACGTGCTGTCTAAATAGATGAGGTTAAAAAATAGTACGCTAAAATAGGCCACAAGATTGGTGAAAGTGTGTACGTGCCCTAACGTGAACTATGCCATTTGTTAACTTATCGAACTTTTGTGGCTTCATTATTACACTGCACACATGGCGTACAAAATGGAACCAAAAATAGTATCGTTCGTTACTGTAATTTCTGTCTTTACTGCTGCTATGTGTATCAATCAAATTTAAGCAGAGAGCAAAATTGTGCAGTTACAAGCACTTTATGTAACTGAAATCCACTTCGGGATCGCTTCCCATTGCTGACCGATTACAGTGGAGATAATCGTAGTGTTGTCATGTCTCAGTGCAGGACAAAAAAAAAACGACACTAACAATGCGGTACAAGTAAATAATCTGTCCCACCAACGACGTACGGGACGTGAACGTGACCCGTGCGCGTTGGCTGATGGGACGGTGTTGGCACTATACGGGAGTGTAGTTTGTCGATTTGCTCGGTTGCATGGTTGGCCGGCATGTGCTTATCGAATTTATCGCCATCTTTCCTATACATTGTTATGTCGCACGATCAGCGATAATCGCGGGATCGTTCGAGGGATGTGTGCACGTTCTTCGGACGGGATAGAATGTAGAAATTGTTTAAATTAATGGCATAAACACATGAGATAAAGTTTAGTATCGGCTTTGTGGCAATCCTACATGTACTGTGTGTATTTCAATGTTTAAGGAACGTTTTAAAAATAAACCTATTAAGCTTTCATGTAGAAATTATAAAGAAGATGAAAGTATAAAGCTACCCAAAACCTACATTATTTACGTAAACCATTTTTCATTCTAAACATCTCTAGCTACAGCTGTTATGCACCGGTAGCGATGCACAGGAAGCGCCACAAAACGAGCACCACAAACCTGAACGTATGATGAAGAAAATCAGACCTAAACACTAAACGAGTCTGAGCAACAAAACAACATTTATAGCAAAACCACATAGAATGCACCAGGGGCACTCCCATCCCCAGGAAGATCAAAGCGATTCCCGGTGACGAGGAATATCGAGTAAAACAACAACAAAAAAAACGCCTGACACATTAATGCGTTGAAATGCTAGAGCATAGCACATACATAAAACATAGCACCGTGGATACCGGGGTCCAAACCAAACTAGCCGCCATGTTGCGATGTTGCCGTACCACAACGAAGTCAGATGATCGGCTCGACTGAAGAACAAGTAAAGGAAGCAAACATAAATAAAAAGGAGAACCGGAAAATATAATCGTTTCCTTTGCAGCTGCTGCTGCTGCTGGTGCTACCTTTCCATTGCTGTGGTTGTGTGTGTGTAATGAGATGCCTTTTTTTGTTTTGGTTTTTATGTTGGACGGAGAAGATTTTAATCGGCTGTGCATCCAACTCTGTCTGGCTGGCTGGCTGGCTACACGCACATTCACATCCGAACGGTGGTGCAGTTGCATTTCAGTGGGCATATGGTAAGCTTTACAGTTGCAGTCAGAAGATCGGGTGCGCCTTTCGTTATCGATTTTTATCGTAATTCCAGGCGAAACATACTTTCCGTGTGTTGGGAATAGCGTGAGGTGTTAGATTTCAAGAAAAAATCACTAGAAAATGATGTGCAAGGAGTAGTTGAATAGATTTTAAATAACAAATTACTGTTATATTTAGTTAGAGGATATATTTTTCCAGAAGAAACGAATTGAACAATTTATGTTGTAAGTAAATTTAACAATAACGATGATACACTTCTATTTATTTTTTATTTTATTTAATTTACAATATGACGGCCGAAGGCCGTATTGTCAAGATGATACACTTCTAAACTATTCTAAACTATTGTAAAATCATAACCAAAGACATTAAATCCATATTCATTAACTGTTTCGTGAGAAGTTTACCTGTTCAGGTTTTGCTACTAGAATGCTTGGTGAAAATTTTAACAGCTTTGTTAACTCAACTCATCATAGACCTTACTGTTCAATTGAAGTTTTGATTGCTTGTACGAAACATCGAATTGTAAAAATATAAATTAAAGCAATTTGTAAAAGAATAATACTAATAGCGATATTCATTGGCCATTTGTGCTATTGTTATAGTGTATTAAGATTTCCCAAAGTTCCAAATATCTTTATTGCTATATACCTTAAAATAATGTATAGTTAATTTGTTTCAAAGCTTTATCTTTATAGCAGTTTTATAGCACAGTTGTTTGTTTCAACTATGCTCTTTTACTGGGATGATTACCTATGTAAAGATTGTAATAGAATCTTCAAAGCTACTTCGCTCAACTCTTATGCAGAACATTTTCGCTACTGAAGCTATGCTACGATGCTTAAAATTCTAAAATGCTCATTAACTTATGTACGTTGTTCCAAAGGAAGCGCATTATGTTGTCGCTTCTCTTATGCTACCAATCTTAAAGCCATGTCCTCCTTTTAGTGCGTTTGCAAGCTCATTTCTATCAATATTTACTTAACAAAGACATTTGCTCTAGGTCATGATTGGTAAACTGACTGGGCCGCGGTGGGTAATGTGAGTCTCGAGAGTCTATTGCTACAATGGTGCACCTTCACAAACCCAGCCACTACACATCGTGATCATCTATCGTAATGCTACCGAACCAAGAGCACTTGAGATAGCGCTTCTCCAGCACTAGGGCGTACGTTAGATATATGTATTTACGCATCCATTTGTGTGTATGTTTGAGCCCTTTCGAAGAAGTTGGCGATGTAGAATTAAATAAAAAAAAGGACAGGAAACCAAAACAGACCAGACCAGTGTATGGATGCTTTTTTCGGTTGCTTCCCGAACGGGGAACGAGTGTATGGTGCATATAATTTAATGCCCCGACCCAACACAGTGTGTGCCTGCCGTGGCAACGGTGCATTTTTTGGTTCAGGTTGAAGTTCTACGCTGTCTTTTCACTTGTTTTCTTTTTTTGTTTGTAGTTCTGTTCGGTGCGCTGTTAATTCCTAGTTCCAGCCGAACGTGTGATGCCGTAGCAGTGATTGAAGAGGAGGCAAGTTAGGTCAAAAAAGGCCAACGAAAGCGATGCGTACAATCGAGGACACGCTAACGAACGACGAGACCGACGTCGGCGGTGGTGTAGAGTTTCGAATGGTTCTACGAAAAAATTCAATCCGTTGCAACCACACAGCTCTCGCACTGTATGCTCAAGAAGGGAAGACGCTAGCCGTGAGGATGGCGATATCCATTCGTCATGTATATGTGCTTCGAACGAGCCAGGCAAGGGAACGAAGCAGCTCACATTTATGTACACACACACACACACACACAGCCGACAATCTTGAGACTGGTGTTCTTCACATAAAACCAGGGGTTTCTTCTCTTTTAGCATAAGAAGCGGCTAGCAGCATAAGCAGCATGAACGAACCGATGCAAACCCACATCGCTCCCCCGCATATAAGCCCAATGCACAACACTGTATTTATGTTTCGAGGGCCCTTCTCTCTTTGATAGCCCTCTGCGTGTGAGCCTTTCCAACTCGACCATCTGTCACTTTTTACCTTTTCAGTGCTGGAAACCGAACGCTTAAGCCTTTTTCCTCGCCCACCTTGAGGCGCGGTAATGGGGTTTGCCTTCTTTGTTTCTGCTGCGTGCGCTCGATCGAACAGGAGGACGCCGATGATCGCGCGCCCGAGCAAGCCCTCTGTGTGACCGATCGGTGGTGCATCGGCAAATGAGATCCAGCAAAAACCTAGAGAATGACGACCTGGAATGACGATGGGCAGACGGTATATAAGGCTCCGTGCATTGCGACGAATAAAAAGGCCAAAGGAAAAGGGCTCGTTTTTCTGTCCTAGAAAAGAAAATGTATTTTATAAAACAAAACCCGCTTCGGCTTGGTGGCGGCCCTTGTGTTTGGTGCTGGTTGCTTTTTGTATGCAGGAATGGGATATGTATGTGCTGCGAGGTTTTCGAGGTATCATTCCATCCGATAACCTTTCCGCCGGTGCAGTGATGATCGTGGTCGTCTTTCTTGTTGGGGCATGCAACGAGAACATCACCGACTCCCCAAAGGCACGATCTCTGTTGTAGGAGGAATAGCAGGAATAATGTGCCGTAGCGCGTTTCTCGATCCCGATTCGATCGACCAGATTCGGAGAGCCATTTTCTGGAGCACGGGCACACGGATGTACCGTACCGTATAGATCGACACGATGTTGTGTGTGTGTGTGTGCTTCTCGTTGCAGAGGGACCCAGTTACATATTTCGATCGAAATCTTACGGTGAAATTGAGGTTTCCTTTCTGTCGCTATCTGTTCCTTCTCGGGGGTTTTTTTTATCAGCCTTGTATCGATCAGCGCTTCTCCAGCACTAGGGCGTACGTTAGATATATGTATTTACGCATCCATTTGTGTGTATGTTTGAGCCCTTTCGAAGAAGTTGGCGATGTAGAATTAAATAAAAAAAAGGACAGGAAACCAAAACAGACCAGACCAGTGTATGGATGCTTTTTTCGGTTGCTTCCCGAACGGGGAACGAGTGTATGGTGCATATAATTTAATGCCCCGACCCAACACAGTGTGTGCCTGCCGTGGCAACGGTGCATTTTTTGGTTCAGGTTGAAGTTCTACGCTGTCTTTTCACTTGTTTTCTTTTTTTGTTTGTAGTTCTGTTCGGTGCGCTGTTAATTCCTAGTTCCAGCCGAACGTGTGATGCCGTAGCAGTGATTGAAGAGGAGGCAAGTTAGGTCAAAAAAGGCCAACGAAAGCGATGCGTACAATCGAGGACACGCTAACGAACGACGAGACCGACGTCGGCGGTGGTGTAGAGTTTCGAATGGTTCTACGAAAAAATTCAATCCGTTGCAACCACACAGCTCTCGCACTGTATGCTCAAGAAGGGAAGACGCTAGCCGTGAGGATGGCGATATCCATTCGTCATGTATATGTGCTTCGAACGAGCCAGGCAAGGGAACGAAGCAGCTCACATTTATGTACACACACACACACACAGCCGGCAATCTTGAGACTGGTGTTCTTCACATAAAACCAGGGGTTTCTTCTCTTTTAGCATAAGAAGCGGCTAGCAGCATAAGCAGCATGAACGAACCGATGCAAACCCACATCGCTCCCCCGCATATAAGCCCAATGCACAACACTGTATTTATGTTTCGAGGGCCCTTCTCTCTTTGATAGCCCTCTGCGTGTGAGCCTTTCCAACTCGACCATCTGTCACTTTTTACCTTTTCAGTGCTGGAAACCGAACGCTTAAGCCTTTTTCCTCGCCCACCTTGAGGCGCGGTAATGGGGTTTGCCTTCTTTGTTTCTGCTGCGTGCGCTCGATCGAACAGGAGGACGCCGATGATCGCGCGCCCGAGCAAGCCCTCTGTGTGACCGATCGGTGGTGCATCGGCAAATGAGATCCAGCAAAAACCTAGGGAATGACGACCTGGAATGACGATGGGCAGACGGTATATAAGGCTCCGTGCATCGCGACGAATAAAAAGGCCAAAGGAAAAGGGCTCGTTTTTCTGTCCTAGAAAAGAAAATGTATTTTATAAAACAAAACCCGCTTCGGCTTGGTGGCGGCCCTTGTGTTTGGTGCTGGTTGCTTTTTGTATGCAGGAATGGGATATGTATGTGCTGCGAGGTTTTCGAGGTATCATTCCATCCGATAACCTTTCCGCCGGTGCAGTGATGATCGTGGTCGTCTTTCTTGTTGGGGCATGCAACGAGAACATCACCGACTCCCCAAAGGCACGATCTCTGTTGTAGGAGGAATCGAATGACAAGAGCAACGCCAGCAGGAA